>OX465119.1:2851593-2891498 GCA_949987565.1 Luidia sarsii | reverse complement strand
CCGACCCCGGCCTCTGTGAGACAGGTGTGAACGACGTCACTCTGAGTTTCGACAGGTTTTCAAACTAATTCCCCACGAAGCCAATCCGATTTACGTGAGAGAGAATAGTTAAATTTAGGATTTTTGATTTTGGAATAACGAAAAGCACCCAGGAGGGGGCCGTCGATCTTGGGAGTCCATGTTAGGCTTGGACGAAGTCCATGAATATTTTCTCGCGTCGAAAACATGGATTTATGTTACAAAGCGGTAATTGACTCTACTTCTGGATTTTCTTGTGAGTTTTTTCTTTCCCTTCTAACTTTCCCTTCTTTTCTCCTCCTCTTTCTCCTCTCCCTCCTCTTTCTCCTCTCCCTCCGTCTCCTCCTCCCCCAGCTCCGCCTCCTCCTCCTTCTTCTCCCCCTCCTCTTTCTCCTCTCCCTCCTCTTTCTCCTCTCCCTCCTTCTCCTCTTCCTCCACCCTCCTCCTCCTCCGCCTCCCTCCTCTCCTCCTCTTCCTCCTCCCTTCTCCTCCTCCACATCTTCTCCCTCCTCTTCCTCCTCCTCCGCCTCCTCCTCCTCCTCCTCCTCCCCCTCCTCCTTCTCCTCCTCCTCCTCCCCCTCCTCCTCCTCCTCCTCCTCCTCCTCCTCTCCTCCCTCCTCCTCCCCCCTCCTCCTTCCTCTCCCTCTCCCCTCTCCCCTTCCCCCCCCCTCCTCCTCCTCCTTTTTTTCTTCGAAATTTGAATTTTCTCTTTGATGTGGTTCAGGCGAGCTGGCGATGATTGCGTGCAGAACTTCCAAGGACGGGCAATGCCACGTTTAGATCGCGGCGGGAGCTCGCCACAAAATGCACGGCGTTCAATTACAAGAGATCCGGGCCAGGAATGTCAATGATTCCGGCCTCTGTGCTCCGTCCGACAATCCTCAAACCGTTCCTCGGAGGTCCAGACATCTTCATTTCCCTCTCAACGCAGCAGCCCCCATTGTGCTTCTCACTTTCGCCTGGCATTACGTACATGTACATCCATCCTTTGAGAATGACCCGCCATGATCGAAACGTTAGGCCATGTATATCTTTTAAAATTTGCCCAGGCAGTGACATATCTGAAGCAAATGATATCTGGGAAATTTAGAGGGGCCTGGTGTTCCGATCCTAGCAGAACCTTTCTTACCCCGTTTCGAAATGGGCTCAGGCTTCGTCTCCATGTGACAATAACCTGATATTCCAGGTTGTGGTTTTTTTCCGATTTTGAAGGTTTGTTTGCTTGATAGGTTCAGGGTATTCCCTAAGAAACTGGGGCCAAACGCTTGTTTTTAGATGCCTGTGATATTGTAACAACTAAGATAAATGTGACCGAAGCCTATAAGCCCGAGCCTAAGGCTTCACTTCGAAAACTTGAATATTTGAAAACTTTGAACTATTTTGCACAAGTTTTAGACATTAGAACTCTCGGTTTTACGTGGCGCGTTTCTGTCAGACGTGTTAAAAATATTCACCAGCCTCAGGTGAAAGCATTCTACCTCACGCAATAGGAGGAGGTAGAGAGACGAGAGGCAGAGAGGGGAAACAGAGACAAAGAGGGACAGACGAGGAGGGAGATACAGAGAGACAGACAGGGAAAATTCAGACAGAGAGGGACAGACGAGGAGGGAGATACAGAGAGACAGACAGGGAAAATTCAGACAGAGAGGGACAGACGAAGAGGGAGATGCAGAGAGACAGACAGGGAAAATTCAGACAGAGAGGGACAGACGAGGAGGGAGATACAGAGAGACAGACAGGGAAAATTCAGACAGAGAACGACAGACGAGGAGGGAGATACAGAGAGACAGACAGGGAAAATTCAGACAGAGAGGGACAGACGAGGAGGGAGATGCAGAGAGACAGACAGGGAAAATTCAGACAGAGAGGGACAGACGAGGAGGAAGATACAGAGAGACAGACAGGGAAAATTCAGACAGAGAGGGACAGACGAGGAGGGAGATTCAGAGAGACAGACAGGGAAAATTCAGACAGAGAGGGACAGACGAGGAGGGAGATGCAGAGAGACAGACAGGGAAAATTCAGACAGAGAGGGACAGACGAGGAGGGAGATACAGAGAGACAGACAGGGAAAATTCTGACAGAGAGGGACAGACGAGGAGGGAGAGGCAGAGAGACAGACAGGGAAAATTCAGACAGAGAGGGACAGACGAGGAGGGAGATACAGAGAGACAGACAGGGAAAATTCAGACAGAGAGGGACTGACGAGGAGGAAGATACAGAGAGACAGACAGGGAAAATTCTGACAGAGAGGGACAGACGAGGAGGGAGAGGCAGAGAGACAGACAGGGAAAATTCAGACAGAGAGGGACAGACGAGGAGGGAGAGGCAGAGAGACAGACAGGGAAAATTCAGACAGAGAGGGACAGACGAGGAGGGAGATACAGAGAGACAGACAGGGAAAATTCAGACAGAGAGGGACTGACGAGGAGGAAGATACAGAGAGACAGACAGGGAAAATTCAGACAGAGAGGGAGAGACGAGGAGGGAGATGCAGAGAGACAGACAGGGAAAATTCAGACAGAGAGGGACAGACGAGGAGGGAGATGCAGAGAGACAGACAGGGAAAATTCAGACAGAGAGGGACAGACGAGGAGGGAGATGCAGAGAGACAGACATGGAAAATTCAGACAGAGAGGGACAGACGAGGAGGGAGATACAGAGAGACAGACAGGGAAAATTCAGACAGAGAGGGACAGACGAGGAGGGAGATGCAGAGAGACTGACAGGGAAAATTCAGACAGAGAGGGACAGACGAGGAGGGAGATACAGAGAGACAGACAGGGAAAATTCAGACAGAGAGGGACAGACGAGGAGGGAGAGGCAGAGAGACAGACAGGGAAAATTCAGACAGAGAGGGACAGACGAGGAGGGAGATGCAGAGAGACAGACAGGGAAAATTCAGACAGAGAGGGACAGACGAGGAGGGAGAAACAAAGAGACAGACAGGGAAAATTCAGACAGAGAGGGACAGACGAGGAGGGAGATACAGAGAGACAGACAGGGAAAATTCAGACAGAGAGCGACAGACGAGGAGGGAGATACAGAGAGACAGACAGGGAAAATTCAGACAGAGAGGGACAGACGAGGAGGGAGAAACAAAGAGACAGACAGGGAAAATTCAGACAGAGAGGGACAGACGAGGAGGGAGATACAGAGAGACAGACAGGGAAAATTCAGACAGAGAGCGACAGACGAGGAGGGAGATACAAAGACACAGACAGGGAAAATTCAGACAGAGAGCGACAGACGAGGAGGGAGATGCAAAGAGACAGACAGGGAAAATTCAGACAGAGGGACAGACGAGGAGGGAGAGGCAGAGTGACAGACAGGGAAAATTCAGACAGAGAGGGACAGACGAGGAGGAAGATACAGAGAGACAGACAGGGAAAATTCAGACAGAGAGGGACAGACGAGGAGGGAGATACAGAGAGACAGACAGGAAAAAATTCAGACAGAGAGGGACAGACGAGGAGGGAGAGGCAGAGAGACAGACAGGGAAAATTCAGACAGAGAGGGACAGACGAGGAGGGAGAGGCAGAGAGACAGACAGGGAAAATTCAGACAGAGAGGGACAGACGAGGAGGGAGATGCAGAGAGACAGACAGGGAAAATTCAGACAGAGAGGGACAGACGAGGAGGGAGATACAGAGAGACAGACAGGGAAAATTCAGACAGAGAGGGACAGACGAGGAGGGAGATACAGAGAGACAGACAGGGAAAATTCAGACAGAGAGGGACAGACGAGGAGGGAGATACAGAGAGACTGACAGGGAAAATTCAGACAGAGAGGGACAGACGAGGAGGGAGAGGCAGAGAGACAGACAGGGAAAATTCAGACAGAGAGCGACAGACGAGGAGGGAGATACAGAGAGACAGACAGGGAAAATTCAGACAGAGAGGGACAGACGAGGAGGGAGATACAGAGAGACAGACAGGGAAAATTCAGACAGAGAGGGACAGACGAGGAGGGAGATACAGAGAGACAGACAGGGAAAATTCAGACGGAGAGGGACAGACGAGGAGGGAGATGCAGAGACACAGACAGGTAAAATTCAGACAGAGAGCGACAGACGAGGAGGGAGATACAGAGAGACAGACAGGGAAAATTCAGACAGAGAGGGACAGACGAGGAGGGAGATACAGAGAGACAGACAGGGAAAATTCAGACAGAGAGGGACAGACGAGGAGGGAGATACAGAGAGACAGACAGGGAAAATTCAGACGGAGAGGGACAGACGAGGAGGGAGATGCAGAGACACAGACAGGTAAAATTCAGACAGAGAGGGACAGGCGAGGAGGGAGAGGCAGAGAGACAGACAGGGAAAATTCAGACAGAGAGCTAGAGGGACAGACGAGGAGGGAGATACAGAGAGACAGACAGGGAAAATTCAGACGGAGAGGGACAGACAGGGAAAATTCAGACAGAGAGGGACAGAAAGGGAAAATTCAGACAGAGAGAGACAGCGGGAGACAGAGAGAGAAAGAGACAGGGAAAACAAGGAGGTAGATAGAAAGGCATATAAACACACATAGGAAGACAGACAGACAGACAGACAGACAGACAATCAGGCAGACAGACAGACAGAGAGGAAGATACAGAGATGAGGGAGATACAGAGAGACAGCTAGGGAAAATTCAGACAGAGAGAGATAGAGCGAGAGACAGAGGGACAGAAAGAAACAGGGAAAACAACGAGATATGAAGAAAGGCGTTGGAACACACAGACAAGCAGACCGACAAACAGACAGAGGCAAAATGACAGACACAAAGAGACAGATACAGAAAGAAAGAAAGAGAGAGAGAGAGAAACAGAGAGAGATACAGAAAGACAGAGACCACGAGAGAAAGGAAGAGCATGCGTAGCAGCGGAGTAGAGAGACGAAGGGAGACAGAGAGAGAGAGAAGGACGGTGAGAGAAAGATGGAGGGCAGAGATCAATCCAAACCCAGTGAATCGCATTTACAGCCCATTAATGCTCCCTGCCTCCTCTCCATGCCTTAAATGCCACCCCGCCCGCCTGCCAGCACTACCTCACTTTTTTTAGTGGGTCGGGGAGGGCAGGGAAGGGGCGCGAAGGGCCAGGAGGAGCGGGCGTCTTTAAATTCGACTTCTCGACCTCCCACGCTCCTCACGGCGCGGACAAAGACTCGCTTGTCCCACGGGGCCCACACCGACGACCAAATAGCATTTAAGGAAACCAGCGAACTCAGATAGAGAGGGGGGGGTGTTAGGGCGGGTACCAGTTACGCCCCATTCCGAACGCCCCGCCATGAGTGTGGAGCGGACTGAGGCTTGACCCCTGACCCGCTCGGCCTCGCCCCGTAACATCTATTGCAACGGCGCCCATAGCTCGCGCACACCATTAGCAGCAGGTGTGGAACACCTGGAATGTCTGTAGCAACAGGTGACGCGGACACACCGCTGCGCCGCGATTGGACAGTTGGCCCGCGTGGAAAATAAAACAGCTGACTCAACCATTTGTAATATGTTAATTAGATTAGATTTAGGGAAATGGCTTGACACGCTCCGAGTTCCAAACGCTCAGGCGATACGTTCAATCAAAGCCGGGAAACGTGTGAATGAAACCGTTTTGATATCGCAATGTTATAATTGTTATAATAAGAGGTGTGGTTCTGAAAAAAAGAACCTGAGTGGTAACTCGACGTTTCGATTCGTCGAGTTACCACTCAGGTTCTTTTTCAGAACCACACCTCTTCCTTTAAAAGACTTTATACGTGGTGTCACCGCAAACTTTCCTATATTGGTTAACCCACCAGGCAAAGCCTTAAGTCTTATTTGATGAAATTGACTCCTGGACATTCGCAATGTTGAACAAATGGCTTTGGGTGGCTTTATTTTTGGGGGTGCTGATGTGCGAGTGTGCAAAGTATATGTCCATTTTGATGGACAGCGTGGAATCACCGATGTTTCATTGGGTGCGTGTTGATTGGCGGCCACGTGCACAGTCAAGAAGCGGTTCGACTGTCATTCCACCGAGTTGCTTCCCTAGCAATTTCAGTTTACGTCACAGACACACTATAGCTGACAGAGTGTCTGTCCACAGCACCGTGTCAAACAGAAACGGCAGAACCATTTTTTTTGGATAGGATCATCAGGACCGCCCAAAACGTACAGCCCTGAATTGGTGGCAAACTCAGTTCTTCGTAGCTGTCCCGAGCTCGCGACTACACGGATTTGAATTTTGAGGGACACGGTTTTTTTTCCCCGCCGAGTAATCAGTCAGGGAAAACCAAATAGAAAATGAATGAGACTTAAGGCTTTGCATGGTGGTGTGAAAGAATATAGGAGGGTTTGCGGTAACACCATGTATAAGGTCTCTTAAAGAAGAGGTGTGGATCCAAGGGATTCTCCTGATGACGGCCAGAGCTACCACTCAGGTTCTTTTCAGAACCACACCTCTTCTTTAAGAGACCTTATTATACATGGTGTCACCGCAAACCTTCCTATATTAAAATAGAAAATGGAACAGAGTCAATCAGGCCAGGAGCCCCATGGCCATCGCCTGTCTGAAGAGGGCCCCAATTCCCGGTCAATTCGTTTCTGGATTGTCTTCAGGGCTGACGTCTCCAGAGCCGTGTGACCGGGATAGGTCTCGCGTCTGTTTCCCGCCCAGTTGCGCGGGAATTGAAACATGAATGTCCGCGTTCTATAGCTAGAGGGGCCCCGCTTGGCCTGGTTTTCGTGCACGGGGGGGTTTGGGTTTCAAATTAAGTCGTTTGACGGGGCTCGATGGGCGTAGGAAAGCGATATCGCAAGCCGAGTGTCGAGATCAACCCTGCCTCCCCACCCACACCCACACCCACACCAATAAAACCCACCACCCATTGAAATCGAATCACCTGGAACCCGAATTCCTAAATTAATGGAGAGGGGGGGACTCGGTTTGGCTCGCTGACGGACCAACTAAGTAACGAGGAGATGTCTAAAGTGATTTCTCCCGTCGGCAGATGTTGATATTGTTTTCTCTTCATGAAAAATCACTTCATTCTGGCCACGCTAAATGGGCTCGGGTTACGTTCACGAGCAATTGTACCACACGGGTAGCGAGACTTAAACTTTAATACTTCCAATTTGTTTTACATTTTGCCGTCAATCTATCCTGATGAAGGTTCTCCGGTTGTTTTGTTTTTTCAAGGGCTAAACAAATGTGATTTGCGTGAATTCACCTGTGCGACATGTGCGAAAAATTAGTTCATTTGGGAAAATTGTTTTGCACTAAGCAATACATAATTCATTATATACTTTTACACGTCGGGCGTCTTTGAGCATTTAGCAGACATTGTATATTCATTGGGCAATAGCGGTTTGAATTACACAGGATCTAGGGTCGAGCCGAGGCCTCTGGTTCAACTTAGCCGCTCTACCACCTGAGCTCTTGTGCGGGAGCCTTTTCCAAATAGTCCGCTATCTTTGCCGGGGAGGGGGTGCCAGTCAGTACAATTAACTCCCGTATGAAATTCTCTCCAGAGGTTACACCTGCATTTGATTAATTGCGATTAACTCTTTCGTAACCTTACATTAAAGTTGTTGTTTTTTATCTTCACTTTTTCTTTCTTTTTACAGTTGGCCAGTCGGGTCGGTGTGGTGTGTGACGTCAGTACTTCTTTTAATATCTTTATATCAAGTTTCAGCACGTGAGTAAAAGAAACAGCAAATACACTTGCATTATCTCGTGCGTTGGTCCGACCCAGAATGGGTATGGCTGGCTTTGGGCGGATATTCAAGGCGTGGGAGGAACGGACATTTCGAATAACGGAAGAAAGACTGTTCTTTTGCAATGGCATGGAATGGCTTTATGCTTCGTTTAGTTTAGGTTTTTGTTTTATCGGGAGCTTTAGTCCACCTGGGTGTTACGTGCCTTCTTCCCCACTCTCCTTGGGACGGTCTTTCCCGGGCCGGCTGTGCGGTTAAGAATCGACTGTGCCTAATGATGTGTTGTCAGTGTTTCTTTCCAGTCTCCGAAAGGTCAAAATGTGGCGGCCAGGTTTCCACTAGTGCTCTCTTATGGCGGCCCACCTTGTTAGTGGGTACTCACAGCGAGTCCCGTCTACGACCTATAGGCCTATATCAGCGGAGAAACCGTTCACTAGCCGATCGAGGGCACGCCGTAATCTGCCTCTAGCTGATTCAAGGGCATACACCGTGTCGCGCCCAACATGCCAGAACTAGTTAGCCTCGGCCCGACGAAACGAAGTCGATCCCAGAGGTCGGAGGTTGGGACTGATATGCCCTGGTTAAAAATAGACGACGGGAATTTGGGTGACGGTTGTGGACTTTATGCGACACGAATTGCATTGGCGGGAATCCAAGCCCTTAACATTTTGAGAATAAATTATATTTGGTAATGAAACTAAGGACTGGTGTAATATCATGAGTAAGAGTTATGACGTGTTTCCAGTTGTAGAAAAGGGTTTCTACTAACGCCGACTGTGACTGTGGATTGCATGGCAGAGAGTGCATTGCTAGAATTTATATGACACTGCAAAACTTCCCAAAAGCTTTGATTGTATGCATTGAAATGCTAAATGCCCTTTGTCTTGCTTTTCCCGCTCTGCTGCTTTTCCTTTCCTTTCCATTCCTTTCCTTTCCTTTCCTCTCCGTTCCTTTCCTCTCCGTTCCTTTCCTTTCCTTTCCTTTCCTTTCCTCTCCTTTTCTTTCCTTTTTTCTTCCTCCTTCTCCTTCTCCTCCTTTTCCTTTTCCTTCTCCTCCCTTCACCTTCCCCTTATCTTCCTTTTCCGTTTCTATTTCCCCTTTTCCTTCCTTTTCTTCCCTTTCCTTTCCTTTCCTTTCCTTTCCTTTCCTTTCCTTTCCTTTCCTTTCCTTTCCTTTCCTTTCCTTTCCTTTCCTTTCCTTTTCTTTCCTTTCCTTTCCTTTCCTTTCCTTTCCTTTCCTTTCCTTTCCTTTCCTTTCCTTTCCTTTCCTTTCCTTTCCTTTCCTTTCCTTTCCTTTCCTTTCCTGTCCTGTCCTGTCCTTTTCTTTCCTTTTTCCCTCCTTCTCCTTCTCCTCCTTTTCCTTTTCCTTCTCCTCCCTTCATCTTCCCCTTATCTTTCTTTTCCGTTTCTATTTCCCCTTCTCCTTCCTTACCTTTCATGTCTTTTCCTTTCCTGTCCTTTCCTGTTCTTTCCCTTCCTTTCCTTTCCTTTCCTTTCCTTTCCTTTCCTTTCCTTTCCTTTTCTCTCCTTTCCTTTCTTTTCCTTTCTTTTCCTTTCCTTTCCTTTCCTTTCCTTCTCCTCCTTCTCCTCCTTCTCCCCCTTTTCCGTTTCCTTCTCTCTTTACCTTCTCCCTATCTTCCTTTTCCGTTTCCCATTTTTCCCGTTTCCTTCCTCGCTGAAAATGCTGCCGGTATCCCCTGGACTTCACTGACTGTCGTCATGGCTGGATGAACATTTATTTTCATCTGATGACGCCATCATGTCATGAATATTTACGCTCCACCAAAACCGCTTACAAAAAAAAACTCACGTGACGCTTCGCTGATGGCATGACGGCATCACCACTGCCACCCCAAAATCCTCACCACCCAACCCGCTGACAAGGATGCAACCCTTCATCATCTTTCACCATCACCAACACCATCATCACCACCACCACCACCATCTTGACCCCACTTGAACTGCCACTGCTTTGCAACTGTCAATCACTTCAAATCGCCAAGGATATGAACTTCCCTTGTATTTGGCAGAGCAATTGAAGACGTTGGAGTGCCCGGATGACATTAGGATCGGGGAAAACGACCTGCCAGGTAAGATGGAGCTAAACTCCTTCAGAATAGCCTAGCCCTTTGAACAAGTAGGCCTAGACCTGCGTGAATGCGATGGTTTGATAAAGCCCCTACACAACATTGGTAAGTTCGAAAAACGGAAATGTTCACAGATTCAAATGAAACTTATACAGTTTGAAGTTGGTTATGGTAGAAACTTCGCACTGAAATATTTCTGACTTAAATGTTTTATTTTGGGAGAAAAGAGTAAAAGAAATCGTTTACGTCCACCGAGATCTAAACTATTTTTTTCGGAACAGTACGGCATTGGATGCTGCATTTACGCGAAACAAATGAAGCGGTTTTCACGATTTTATCGAGACTCGGTTGGCGGATTGAGCTGAAATGTTCACAGGTGTGCTATTTCATGCATATGTTGGATCAGACAACGTATGGATGCTATTCTTTGACCTCGACCAATGCTGTGTAGGGGCTTTAGGAGCAGAACTGAAACAAGTCTTGCCTCCTGAAAGACACATTAATAGAGAAGATTAATTGATTGATCGGGACTTGAACACAAGACTAGCAACTTGAAATAGCCAGCCCTTATCAAAGACAATTTTGAGAAGGCCCCCACATAAGGGCTAAACAGCACAGGGAGTCAGAAGGACCGGTCCAGTTTTATAAAATAAATCAAAATCCGATCCAAGGATTCTGTCTGGGCCAACCTCCATCTCTTGAGTTGATCTTTGTTTGGAATTTCTTTTTTAACTATTCGTTGTCTTCTTATGAAACCCTTTCTGCCTCAATGGTCGTTAAGGATGGGACGTGATCCGACTGTTCACGCTAGACAACCAGGCCTCCGGCATCAAGGAGATCCCAGGCTCCAACGAGTACCAGACGGCCTACAAAATCAACAAGAAGAGCGACCTGGTTCGATTCCCCACAAGGTACCCTCACCGTCGACCGTGACATCTGCGTCACCTTAAAAGACGTAGACCTTACCTGCATTGGCTTGGTACTTTGTTCCTGTGATTAGATGATACGTTGCTATCCGCCCCTTATAGTCTGTAGAATTCAGTGGGGCGCCACGGATGACCGTGCCACCGGCTCTCTCTGGCTCTCTCTGGCTCTCTCTTGTCCTCTCTCTCTCTCTCTCTTTCTCTCTCTCTCTCTCTCTCTCTCCCTCTCTCTCTCTCTCTCTCTCTCTCTCTCTCTCTCTCTCTCTCTCTCTATCTCTCTCTTGCACATGAAGACTAACCAGATAGGACTACTTCATCTGAAGAAGCAATTGTTACATCTTTTGGTACTAGTAAGCGATCTCAACCACCAGACTCGATCTCCGATGATCGTTCTTCTTCCCTCCCTCGCAGTGCACTCTTCCCCGACGGTCTGCCGGACGAGTTCTCCTTCGTCTCCACCTTCAAGATGTCGCCGGCGGCTCGCCAGGAGGACTGGCTCCTCTGGCAGATCCGGGACCAGGCCAAGATCCCGCAGCTGGCCTTCAGGCTGAACGGCGAGCAGAAGGTGCTGCAGATCGTCTACGTGGACTCGGAGCGACAACTGCAGAGCGTCAGCTTCAGGTGAGTGGTCGCCTTGGTGGGTTGGTATATAGTGGGCCGATCCGACAGTCGTGTATGGGGGCTGACATGGCTGGGGGCCATTGATGTTCGATATTACCTACCATACCAGCAATTGGCCAACCTATTACTTCTCTAGTCACCGGATTGCGTTCAGCCACCTTATAGGTAGACAATGGGGTGGTGTGTGTCAAAACTGTCTTCCAATTGAATTCAGTATACCTTGTATGGGTATATAGACAAATGGTTGATGCGCAATGGCACTGTCTGTCGATCGCATTCAGTCACCTGATGTGAGTAGACATAGTTTTGCTGTGTCTACCAATTGTGTTCAGTCACCTTGTATGGGCAGACGAAGGGTTGGCGAGCGATGGCCCCCGGGTAGGGCGACCTCTAGATCTGGCCCTTCGTTGGATCGTGTTTGATTCAGTTTGATTCAGTTAACTGTATACAATGTTATAAAATCTACAAAAGAAGAAAAAAAGCCTGCCCTTCTCTACACGTAATTATTTCTGTATGCTGAAGTACATTCTCCTCGACGTAAAATCAGATTATATCTGAGAAAATCAGAGGAATAGTATGTGAAACGGTTCTTGCTAAGGACGACCCTAAATGCACCTCAGATTTCCCAAAAGCTGATCAAACATTTACTGACCAACCAATGCTCAATCAACTGAGCTATTCAGTTAAATGATATTGGTACTTCTTTTGGACTAGACCAGAACTTTCGAGTATATAGCTGAAACCCTTCTCTCTGTTTTCTATTCTTTCCATTCTAGGGACGTGGAGGAACTCTTTGATGGGCAGTGGCACAAGTTGCACATCATTCTCCTGAGCGACCGCGTCACCGTCTTCGTGGACTGCAAGATCGTCTCCTCCACCCTGATCGCTCCCAGGGGCGTGGTGGACTACACGGGCAAGATCAGCATCGGCAGAACACTGCAGGACGATCAGCCGATTCCAGTGAGTGTCGATCGCCCGGGGTTTTAGGGACTTGGGGCCAACTTGATTTGAGAGATCTGCCCGTGCAAGGGAAAGCCCTGCTATGGTTGCATTCCCTATGCATTCCCCATGCTCCAATAGTTGTGTAGTTTAACAGCAACGTACGTCCAATGCTTTGCCCGATGCCTGGTAATTGTAACTTAGTTATAGGGTTCACACTACCCGACGTGCACTTAGTCCTGTATGGTCAGCGCTTCATCCGCTTGCCTGAGAAAATGGTTGGTGTGTGATGACCCTGTCTACCAATTGTATTCAGTCACATGTGAGTAGACATAGGGTTGGCATGTGATGAGTGATGACCGTGTCTTCCAATTGTATTCAGTCACCTGGTGTTGGTACACAAAGGGTTGGTGTGAGGACCCTGTCTACTGATTGTATTCAGTCACCTGGTGTGGGTAGACAAAGGGTTGGTGTGAGGACCCTGTCTACTGATTGTATTCAGTCACCTGGTGTGGGTAGACAAAGGGTTGGTGTGAGGACCCTGTCTACTGATTGTATTGAGTCACCTGGTGTGGATAGACAAAGGGTTGGTGTGTGATGACCCTGCCTACCAATTGCATTCAGTCACCTGGTGTGGATAGACAAAGGGTTGGTGTGTGATGACCCTGTCTGCCAATTGCATTCAGTCACCTGGTGTTGGTAGACAAAGGGTTGGTTTGTGATGACCCTGTCTGCCAATAGTTTTCAGTCACCTGATGTGGGTAGACAAATGGTTGGTGTGATGACCGTGTCTACCAATTGTATTCAGTCACCTGGTGTGGGTAGACAAAGGGTTGGTGTGTGATGAACCTGTCTACCAATTACATTCAGTCACCTGGTGTGTGTAGACAAAGGGTTGGTGTGATGACCCTGTCTACCAATTGCATTCAGCCAACTGATGATGGTAGACAAAGGGTTGGCGTGATGACCCTGTCCGTCAATTGTATTTAGTCACCGGGTGTGGTAGACAAAGGGTTGGTGTGTGATGACCCTGTCTACCAATTGTATTCAGTCACCTGGTGTTGGTACAGAGAGGGTTGGTGTGTGATGACCCTGTCTGCCAATTGTATATTCAGTCATCTGGTTTTGGTACACAAGTGGTTGGTGTGCAATGACTGTCTACCAATCGTATTCAGTTGCCTAATGTGGGTAGATAAAGGCTAAGTATGCAACGGCACTGTCTATAACCGGTATGCAGTCACCCGATAGGTAGACAAAGGTTGGTGTGCGATGATGCTGTCCACTTTTTGCATTCAGTCACCTGATGTAGGTAGACAAAAGATTGGCGCGATGACTGTGTCTACCAATTATATCCAGTTGTTACCTGCTATGGGTAAAGAAACAGTTGCTGTGTTATGACCCTGTCTACCAATATTGAGTCACTTGGCGTGGGTAGACCAAAGGATGTGTGAAGGCTTCCAGTTATAGTGACCTTGGAGGTTTTGAAGAGAGACGCGGTGGAGGTCGCTGCATTCATGAAACTATTTATTTTCGACCCTTTCAGTTCGAGCTCCAGTGGATGATCATTCACTGCGATCCGTCCAGACCGGAGAGAGACAACTGTGACGAGTTGCCGGTAAGTCCTAGTAGCTTAGAAAGGTCTACCATGTCCAACTCCATCTCAAAAAACTTTATCTGTAAAATGGTAGTGACTTCGTCTTTTCCATCCATGATTACATAAAGAACAATCGGGAGTTTAATACGAGGCTCTGGTTTAACGTACCAGCGCTCTACCATCTGAGCTACCCAGTATTTAAGTATTTAAAAAGGTCTACCACGTCCAAGTCAATTTCAAAAAAATCTATCGGTCAAATTAATAGTGACTTCGATTTTTTCATCAATGAACTGAAGAACAGGAGGAGATTTGACTGAATCGGCAGTTGAATACCAGCCTCTGGTTTTGCGTACCAGTGGTGGAGCACCACTTGAGCTACCCAGGCCTTAGTTGAGAGGACCTCCCAAATAGTCAACTCTCGTTGCTGGGGTGGGGGTGGGGATGGGGACGCACCAGACAGACGCACGCCTGACAAATAGCTATCTGTCGATCAGCTGAGCTGCTAAGCCCTTAAAGGCCCAATACAACATTGGGAAGATCGGAAAACATCGGTGTCCACAGATTTCCTTCTAATTTACACAGTTCGTAGATTGTCATGATATACTTTTCAAAAAATCTTCACTCGAACATCTTCAAATAGTTTATTTTCTGGCGAGTAATGAACTATTTCTTACACAACAGGCTCAGATTACCATTTGAGCTAAAACCCTCGCAGTTTTGCTTTTTTGGAATGTTTAATGGTTTAACACACAAAACTGTGGCAATCTTTTGACCTTTACCAATGTTGTATAGGGCCTTTAATTGGGGCCCTCCCAAACTGACAACTAACTTTGCTCGGGTGGGGGCGCAAGTCAATTTTTATTCCTTCTCTTGATTATGAACGATCGTACCCTTTATTTCATAATTAGTGATTATTGATTGTTTAATGTATTTTATTTTGTTTTCATTTCCACAGCCAAAGGAAACCATTGGGGTAAGTACATAATGAAAATAGTTATAATAATTAAAATTAATCAAAGCAATGAACATTTATATTACGTCGGTATAGACGTTCATGGCGCATCGCAGAAGACCTTCAATAATTATCACAGTGCCTCTACAAGATAAGAGTGCCTCTAGACAAGGTGACGGTGCCCCTAGACAAGGTGACGGTGCCTCTAGACAAGGTGACGGTGCACCTATAGACAATAATTATGACAGTGCCTCTACAAAAGATGACGGTACCTGAAGACAAGGTGACAGTGCCTCTAGACAAGATGACAGTGCCTCTATAGACAGGATGACTGTGCCTCTAGACAAATTGACGGTGCCTCTAGACAAGATGACAGTGCCTCGAGACAAGGTGACGGTGCCTCAAGACAATATGACAGTGCCTCGAGACAAGGTGACAGTGCCTCGAGACAAGGTGACGGTGCATCAAGACAAGATGACAGTGGCTCTAGACAAGATGACAGTGGCTCTAGACAAGATGCCAGTGCCTCTAGACAAGATGTCAGTGCCTCTAGACAAAGTGACAGTGCCTCTAGACAAGGTGACAGTGCATCTAGACAAGGTGACAGTGCCTCTAGACAAGGTGGCATTGCCTCTAGACAAGGTGACAGTGCCTCTAGACAAGATGACAGTGCCTCTAGACAAGGTGGCAGTGCCTCTAGACAAGGTGACGGTGCCTCTAGACAAGATGACAGTGCCTCGAGACAAGGTGACGGTGCCTCTAGACAAGATGACAGTGCCTCCAGACAAGGTGACAGTGCCTCTAGACAAGGTGACGGTGCCTCTAGACAAGATGACAGTGCATCTAGACAAAATGACAGTGCATCTAGACAAGGTGACGGTGCCTCGAGACAAGGTGACAGTGCCTCTAGACAAGGTGACGGTGCCTCAAGACAAAATGACAGTGCATCTAGACAAGATGACAGTGCATCTAGACAAGGTGACGGTGCCTCTAGACAAGATGCCAGTGCCTCGATCTAGACAAGGTGACGGTGCCTCTGGTGGTCTGATGGTGATGGTCAGTGATTCTCTCTCTCCCTTACAGGAAGGTCAGTGCGAGGAGGTTTGTCCCCCAGGACCCGCCGGACCGATTGGACCAATAGTAAGTAGAAGAATCCCAATATTCAAATGCTTCCAGATTTCCTGAATCGAGATTCACAGCTGCAAGTGGAACTCTCGTAAAGAACTGATCATTTACAACTAGGCTGCAATGTGTCATAACAAAACCAGCACACTGTAAAATTTGCCTGTCGCTATTAATTTAACGGATATTCTAACCAACGGCTGTCTGATAGAACCCAACCAAGTGTTTGGCAAACGATTTGACCTTCACGAACATCGTCAACGCAATGTTTTTGTCTAAGACATTTATGGCAAATCACAAGGCAGGTTTTTTTTCTAGTAGGTTTGGCATGAAGAGATGGCGCTTAAACAAGTCTATGGAATTGGCCCCTTGTCATATCGTTTGGGGTTTTTTTCTCTGTGATTTTATCTCACTCCAAGGGAGCGACGGGTGCCGTTGGAGCTCAAGGATCGGACGGGGCTCCAGGTTTGCCCGGCCCCGCGGGCCAACCGGGCCCACGCGGTTCGCAAGGATTCCGGGTAAGCTGTAGGCCTGCGTACTATCCCGTCCGAGATACGATTAGGACACAATTTGGGAAATGGCCCACCGGACTATAGAGGCTACCTCTACGATCTCAGTAAAGCAGATTAGAATGCCGATTGTGTGGTTCATTGCTGTTTTTTGTGTTAAAATGTAACGTTTTGATCCTAGCAGGAACTTTCTCTGCCTTTGAGAAAGGTCCTGCCAGGATCGAAACGTCAGGCCCACTAAATGTTGAGATTAGTAAGCAGTTTGCAACTTTTTGGTATATCACTTATGTAACATACGAGAATGTTGCAAATTGGTTCCGGATTGAAATTACCAAAATGCGAATCTTGAAGATGTTCAAGACCTGACTTTTCGACTCCAACAGGACCTTTCTCGAATGGAGAATGACAAGGACAAGAATAGATAGGAAGGGATGAAGCGATGAGGATATTGATGACAAAAAGGGGGGAAAGAGGATAGCTGGTAAACAGACTAGAGTAAGATGAAAGGGAAGGGCAAGCAGTACGGAAGGGACCAGAGGAGGAAAGCTGGTAGACAGACCAGGGTGAGATCAAAGGGAAGGGCAAACAGTACGGAAGGGACCAGAGGAGGAAAGCTGGTAGACAGACCAGGGTGAGATCAAAGGGAAGGGCAAACAGTACGGAAGGGACCAGAGGAGGAAAGCTGGTAGACAGACCAGGGTGAGATCAAAGGGAAGGGCAAGCAGTAGGGAAGGGATCAAAGGAGGAAAGCTGGTAGACACCCCAGGGTGAGATCAAAGGCATAGGGCAAGCAGTAGGGAAGGGATCAAAGGAGAAAAGCTGGTAGACGGACCAGGGTGAGATCAAAGTGAAGGGCAAGCAATAGGGAAGGGATCAAAGGAGAAAAGCTGGTAGACAGACCAGGGAGAGATCAAAGTGAAGGGCAAGCAGTAGGGAAGGGATCAAAAGAGAAAAGCTGGTAGACAGACCAGGGTGAGATCAAAGTGAAGGGCAAACAGTAGGAAGATATCAAAGGATGAAAGCTGGTAGATGAGAAGGGCTTATTAAAGAGGTAAAGATTGAAGTGAAAAGATCAAAGAGAGAAGCGGTGTGGGGTGAAAACAGAAATGTATGTATCAAAACGTCATGACTTAGGCCTAGTGTTCATTCGTCCATACTTACATTTTACATATGTACTTATTAAAAAAAAAATCATACATTTATTTATTCATTTATTATTATTTTTTTAATTGATTTACTTGTTTATCCATAACAGGGTGTCCCAGGGTCTGTTGGTCCACCAGGCTCAGCCGGACCTAGGGTAAGTTCTTCCTCAGAACTTTCACGTGCAGTATAGACCCGTCTTCGATGACGTCACGGTTTTGTTTATCGGCCATCTTGGATTACACATATGAGCACGTCACCGCCGTTACTAAGTCAGCTGTGCATACAAACAACTCCACATGCACGGCGGCAAGTTTTGAACTCGTCGTAGTTGTACTACTATACTACTACTGCTTTTTACTATTGTATTACTAGTTGTGCCATGGAGGAATCTCTTTTTATTCCTCCGTGGTTGTATCATCGATTGGAGGTACTTGTTTTGTTGAAAGATGATTAATTTTTGCGCTGTCCTTGGCTGTGGAAGCAGGGGGATCGTGATAAGAAATAATTTTATCGTTTACCCGCTGTACTGACAAGAGAAGGTGACGCAACTCGAAGACTTTCGCTAAAAAGATGGACGAAATGGTTGTCGCGGGTTAATTGTGTACGGATCTATTCCAGCAATAAAGCCGAGAATGTCGAGAGAACTGTAATAAGCCGACCGTGCAGCATTCGAATTCGCCATGATGACTAAAGTAACGTTAAACGAACACAAACGTGCGAGCGAAAGCGTATGTGTGTACTCCAAGATGGCGGATCTCGCTGTTTCTAGTAGGAACGTGACGTCAGTAAGAAGGGTCTATAGGAGATTGCTAGGCTGACCCTGTTTCATCGCATGCGCCCTCATTCGACCGTCGAGCAGCCAATATTTAGGACTTTCCCTAATTGACACTTTGATAGAATAGCCCCACCTTTCACCATGCATTTGTTGCCTTACAATACTGTCTGAATGTATTGATTTATGATATTCTGTGACACTGCACAGTGAATCGGATAAGATTTGAAGGTTTGCATGGTGGAAGCGCCAAGTGGAAGGCTTGCAGTGACGTCATTTATGATGTAACACATCTCTTTTGAGTGTGGCTCTGAATACAGCCGATATCTCTCAAAAGTGATTCGATTCAACCCTGATACCTAGAATAACAAGTCCAATAGTCAAATACGCAACACAATATGATTGATAAATTTAATTTTTAAGATTTGACAATTTGTACCTCTTTTGTGTAGTTTAACATAAAAAAGCTAAAAAAGAGACTTGGCCGGGACTTGAACGTTCCCAGGCCTCTAGTTTAACCTACCAGAGTCATCCAGCACTTAGATGTAGATGGGGCCTCTGCAGATAGACACAAATCTTTACAGAGTTGGAGGCACATGCCTGAAACAATTGCTTCTACGGAGTTTATCTTGTTGTTCCCCGTTCGAATAAAAGTAAGTTGCTAATTCATCACCAATGATCCTGCTTTTTTCAATGCAGGGTGACCCCGGACCGATGGGTTTTGACGGAATCAACGGAGATAACGGAGAAAGGGTGGGTTGAAGCTTATGGTAATGAAACTATTTCCTGAAAAAAAAACAAGTTGCGTACTGACTTGGATGACCGAATTGAGAATCTCCATAATTACAGAGGGCTTGACCTTCTGATCCTAGCAGGACCTTTCTCAAAGGTAGGAATGTCAGCGCCAAAAATTGACAAGAAGGGGGAAGAAGTTGTAAGATACGGAGGGCAGAAGACGGACTTCGGCAGAAGAAGACATCAGGATATGGATGATAGAAAAAAAAGTAGGACGGGAAAGCTGGTAGACAGACCAGGATGAAATCAAAGGGAAGGGCAAGCAGTAGGCAATGGTACTTAAGAGGAAAGGTGGTAGACAGACCAGGGTGAGATCAAAGGGAATGCCAAGCAGTAGGCAACGGTACTAAGGAGGAAAGGTGGTAGACAGACCAGGGTGAGATCAACGGAAAGGGCAAGCAGTGGGGAAGGGATCTATTAAGGAGGAAAGGTGGTAGACAGACCAGGGTGAGATCAAAGGGAAGGGCAAGCAGAAGGGAAGGGATCTATTAAGGAGGAAAGGTGGTAGACAGACCAGGGTGAGAACAAAGGAAGGGCAAGCAGAAGAAAGGGATCAAAGGAGGAAAGCTGATAGACAGACCAGGGTGAGATCGACGGAAATTGCAAGCAGTGGGGAAGGGATCAAAGGAGGAAAGCTGGTAGACAGACCAGGGTGAGATCAAAGGGAAGGGCAAGCAGAAGGGAAGGGATCAAAGGAGGAAAGCTGGTAGACAGACTTGGAAGAGTTGGAAGGGAAGGTCAAGCTGTAGGGGTCAGAGGGAGAAGTGAAGGAGGTAAAGACATCATTGTTGTTAGCATGACATACATGATTGTGTATAGGTATGCGCGTTTCGTATTAATAATTTCAACTGTGTTCTCTCTGTAGGGTGAAGATGGATTACCGGGACCCGCAGGAGTGCAAGGACCTCCGGTAAGAAAATTCAAAAATCACAATCACCATATCGACCATAACGACCTTTTGTCTACAACCACTTCTACTAACTAACAATAGCTACTAAAAGCCCCAACAACCATAACACCATCCACAATAACAAAACAACAGCCCCAAAATCCACAGCATCCCATCAACAACATCCACATGCATTATCCACACCATCATCAAAATCAACGTCCGAATTATCCACATCAGCATCATCCCAATGATCTGTAATATCCACATTATCCACACGATCCTCCAAATCTACAACATCAACATCAATCAAAACCTCATCCCCATCAACAACATCCACATTATCCACACGATCTTCAAAATTGACAGCACCAAAAAAATCCACTTTAGCCACATCAACATCACCCACATGACCTACAACATTTACATTATCCACTTGATTCTCCAAATCCACAACATCAACATCAATCAAAACCTCATCCCCATCAACAACATCCACATTATCCACACGATCTTCAAAATTGACAGCACCAATAAAATCCACTTTAGCCACATCAACATCACCCACATGACCTACAACATTCACATTATCCACACGATTCTCCAAATCCACAACATCAACATTATCAACATCATCCACACCAACAACATCCATATTATCCACAAGATCCTCAAAATCGACAGCACCAATAACATCCACATATTATCCACATCAATATCATCCACATGATCTACAGCATGCACATTATCCACACGATCCTTTAAATGCACAGCATCAACAATATCCACATTTCTCCACATCAACAACATCCACCTGATCCACAGCAACCACATTATCCACAAGATGCCAGACATCCACACGACCTACAATAACCTCTACTGTATTAAAGAAAAATTCAAGTTTTGATCTTGTTTTTCTCCTCCACTTTTCAGGGTGATCCTGGAGTCGAGGGCCCAATGGGACCTATGGGTCCACCCGGTGTCTTCACGGACTTCCAGGTAAGTCTGATTTCTCGCTTTATCCCTGCAGTAAATGGCAATAATAGCTCCCCAGTATACTTTATACTACATCCACCGTTGAGATAAGAATGGATCTGAAAGTGGTCACCAAATGCTGCGGTCTGACTTATGACTAGAATGGCTTAACGAACGCAGATCACACAAACGTTAGTGAAATAATAGATTAATCTTACGAGTACCATCGTCAAAGACAAACAATTAGAGAGTTGCACAGAGTGCCTGGACATTCAGCGGAGCATTTTCTAAAAAAATAAAATAATAAATAAACAAACGGAATCCTTACAATGAATTCTTATAAGGGCCTGATCCAAGCAGGATTTTTCCCAAACTTCGTTAATTCACTCATAGCAATTTAAAAGACTCGTACCCTTTTTTATGCTCACTCAGCTTTTCCTATGATTTCCTGCAGGAATTGATAGCGCAGTTGCCTCTTACCAAGGGCGAACCAGGTCAACCGGGACTCCCTGGTCTAAACGGAGTCAAGGTAAGCGGAGTTACCATAAACGCTCGTCACCAAAGTAGACCAACGCCACAAAATATGATTCATCGCTTTAAAAAGGACTGCAGAAACTATTACATAGGCCTACCAGTAAACCAAAACCAACATACCATTTATGCCTTGAAGTTGTAGGAAACTTCTCCACTTATAAACCAGCGCCATCCTTCATTTCTTAAAAAAAGCAGTTGCCAGAAAAAAATACCACCAGTAAGCCGACGCCATATTTACCTCGGAGTTCCACCCACGCGACATTTACCGGGTTTGAATTTTCCCGCCTTTTTTTCTTGTGCAGGGAAGCACCGGACGTCAGGGAGCCCGTGGCCCACGTGGACCGGCAGGGGATGACGTAAGTTCACGAGACGGGGTTTCATTGGTGAATTGCGGCCTCAGATAGAGGGCCCACCTCTCAAAGATTGCGCCCTGTTTCAAAACTGCTGCTGCCATCTGAACAAACCAGAATAAGGAGTTTATATCTATTTGCGCAGAATTTATCGAGATTTTGTTGATAGAAATGTTAACAACACATCACAACAGGAAAGCTATGTCCCACAGACGTGTATATTTGAGGATAACTATGCTTCGAGTAGCTGAATATTACAATTCGCTGCACCATAGGAGGGGACTGAACCAAAGTGGCAAAATGGCGTTTATCTCATTTCAGAAATGAACTTTCGTATCTCCACTCACCACATGTTGGAAAAGGAGTGCTTGGCAGAACCACTTACTGAACATCTGGTCTGATTTTCTCAGAAATGGTTGAGTGTCCGACTGATTTTTACCAACACTGTCCAAAAGTTTAGCGTTCATTAACCAATAATGATACCAATTGATATTCCGACTACCCTTGGTCAAGGTAGGACTATTGGTTACACATTGCGAAGTATTTTGATAGTGTAGCTTTATGAGAAAAAAAAGAGTTTGTGGTATTTTGTTGTTTCCTTTTCGTGTTTTGGATGGTAGGGTCGGGACGGACTTGACGGAGTGGACGGAGTGGACGGAGTGTCGGGTGCACGAGGCTCAGTTGGAGCGGAGGGACCCCCCGGACCGCCAGGACCACCCGGCAGACCGGTAAGACCGAATCGTTGACCAGTGACACTGACCACCTGAGATTTACTTTACCTATAGGTCCTAGTACAGCTAGTTCGGTGTACGCATTTATCAACTCAGCAAGATTGCTAAACCATGGTACTTTGACAAGATTTGTATACCAAGGTCCTAGGACGAAATGATTAGTATACCACGGTCCTAGGACAAGATTTGTATACCATGGTACTTGGACAGGATTTGTATACCAAGGCCCTAGGACAAAACGATTAGTATACCAATGTCATAGGACAAAACGATTAGTATACCACGGTTCTAGGACAAGATTTGTAAACAAAGGTACTTGGACAAGATTTGTATACCACGGTCCTAGGACAGGATTTGTATACCAAGGCCCTAGGACAAAACGATTAGTATACCAATGCCATAGGACAAAACGATTAGTATACCAATGTCATAGGATAAAACGATTAGTATACCAATGTCATAGGACAAAACGATTAGTATACCACGGTCCGAGGACAAGATTTGTAAATAAAGGTACTTGGACAAGATTTGTATTTCAAGGTACCTGGACAATATTTGTATACCAAGGTCCTAGGACAAAATTAGTATACGAAGGACCTAGGACAAAACAATAAGTATCCCAAGGTTCTACAGGACAAACAATTTAGGATACAGCGATCCTAGGGCAAGTTTAGTATACGAAGATTCTAGGGCAAAATGATAAGTATACCAATGTCCTAGCACAGGTTTAGTATACCAAGATTCTGGGACAAAAAGCCGAATATACTCAGGTCCTGGCACAAAAAATATAAGTACACTAAGGTTCTATTGGACAAGTTTAGTATACCAAGGTCCTATAGGACGAACACATTAGTATACCAAGGTCCTATAGGACGAACACATTAGTATACAAACAAGGTTAGTATACTATGACAACAAGCTGAGCATACCAGGTCCAGGTCCTGGGACAAAACGATTAGCATACCAAGGTCCTGGGACAAAAAGTTGAGTAAACAAAGGTTCTAGGACAAGGTTAGTATACCAAGGTACCGGGACAAGAAGCTAAGTATACCAAGGTCCTAGGAAAGAAAGCTGGCTATCCCTCTATGTACCACGACATTCCAATATACCCTTATAGCAAGGTCTTAGGAAAAGAAATCAAGTTTAGTTCATTGTACAGTATAGCAAGGTCCCAGGACAGCAAGTTTAGTATACCAGCTGGGGTCCGAGAACAACAAATGAAGTATTCCAAGGTCCTAGACAACATATTTTGAATACCACGGACCCAGGAAATCAAAATCAGGTATACCAATGTTCAAGTCTAAGTACAAGTTAAACATGAATCATTCTCCGAGCAAACCGGATGATAATAAGTCTCATTATTGCCAAACCAAGACTTTGATTCTTTACAGTCATGTGTTTCCGACCTTAAAATAACTCAAATAACTGATGACCCTGGACAGAACGTTTAGAGAAAGGCCAAAGATTTTCTCGTTCAAGGGCGTAGCCATGTGATTCCTGATTATGGGATTCAGAGTGCAATCGACATGGTCTTGACTTCCTCGTTTTACGAACGCACGAAACGGTGGGAGGTGGTCACGCCTCCTTCCTCTCCGCCAAATCCCCGTCTGAAGCCATTCAATTTTCACCAATGTTTGTATCCTTGTGGAGACATTGCTTTGTTCTCGTGCACTATACAACCGAGTGAGAAACAATGTTTCCAAAATGTGACCCGACACAGCATAATGAGGAATAACCCCCACTTTCGAGATTTTGAGATTTTCTAATGATGTGAAAAAGTATACCATTAGCTTTCGAATGATATCAAATTTATTTCTGTATGAACTTTGTTGTAAATAGTACAAGGGGACTTCGCTCGTTCATTTGGCACCAGACACAATATAGCAGCACCAGTCTAACTCCTCGAAAGCGGCCATTCAAAAATGCAGGAACTTTATATTTTCATGAAAACAGTACACAAACACTCCCCCGAAATCCTCGTTTTTTCAACATTTAGAGACGGATTTCGGAAAAAAACCTTTCGACATAATATCCTCCAATACATTCTGAAACTTTCTGAAAATACACAACAACAAAAAATAGAGTTGTAATCGAATTGAGAAGATACTTTGACTTCAGGCGTTGATTAATCGAAAAGTGTTTTGGTGGGATATACCTCATGTCGCTGTGCCGGGTCACAAATGCTCCAATTTCAACCACATTCACTTTCCTGAATAGACATTTGGACCGTATGTCCATTATAAATCATATAATAATTTAGACCCTGATGCGACAAAAGTGGTCAATATTTGCGTAATTCTTTGTCTTTTTCTATGTCTCGTTTTTGACGTTTTCCCCCTATTCAAATTTGCGATTCTTACCCGTCACAAATTTCCCGTTTTTGAGTTATCTCCAAATATCAGTTTCGTGAAAAACCGTGTGGAGCCCTAAACGCCTTTACAACTTCCCTGTGGAGACCCATTCAAGCTATTAATCTTCGCAGTGGCTGTTGTTACGGCAGTCGTCCGTGTGGTTCCCTGACTTGATTGTATTTCGTCAGCATTGCAGGCTGGTTGAACCAGTCTATTAGCTGATAGTCTGGTTCCAAGAGCTAAACATCCTGACAAATACTGTTAAGTCAGGGAACCACACGGACGACTGCCGTAACAACAGCCACTGCGATTAATCTTAGGTCTCCACAAGGCACTAGATTCGCGCCCACCACTATCTTCCAGGTTATTCCTGTCCGACATTGCGTGTGTCTTGTGTGCCGTTTGATTCTCTCTCTCTGACGTTTCTGTTTGTCCAATATTAGGGCAACGCATCCGATTTCGACCCAGATGCGACCAAAGTGGTAAATATTGGCGTAATTCTTTGTCTTTTTCAATGTCTCGTTTTTGACGTTTTCCCCCCTATTTTTTTTGTTTCCGTGTCCAAAACCTTGTCGTGTATCTAGGGCACGGGGACTGAGTTTACGCAGGAACCGACGGAGGTTATGGTCAGTATTCTCATCAGAACCAAGTCTCATTTTTTCTTCTTCTTGATGATCTTTGACCTGATGACCTTGAATGACCTCCGGCCTTGTGATCACTCCCAGCTTCCATTTCGTCACCATCTTTTTGATAGTTTCTGTGGTTGTCCCGAGTCTAGAAGCACAAACACCAATTCCAACACGCACGTTTGCACCATTAACCTACCAGTGATAACTATTACCATCGTATTCATCGCATCACATGCATATTTATCATTTAGTTCAACATCCATAATAATTGCAGCACATGCATACTTATATTTATAGTTCGCCAGTTCATCGTATTTACCATTCATATTCATCACGGCACATGCATATTCATCATTCCCATCCATTCTCATCAGATCATAATAATTATTCATAATTTACCATATTGTTTATGATCCATATTCATGCATGCACGTGCATATTTATGGTACATTGTACCACCCATATTCATCGAATGACACGCATATCGTCTATATTTTCCATCCATATTCATTGCAGCATCATTTTACGCATATCCATTTTATATTCATCCATGCATTTTCATCAGAAAGACAGTAAATTCATTAATGTACATGCCATATGCCATCATCAACATTTCACGGAGTGCCACGTCCGTCCATGTCAAAGGTCAAGTCCATTTTAACCCGATCCCATTCATTTAATAGTTTGGTTGACTCTTCCTTGTGTTATTTCACCACTACTAACATTTTTCCCCCAAAAGCCATGATTTCTGTTTCATCCTTCCCTTTTCCATATCCTGTTATCATTCATATTATGTTAATCCCACCATGTTCTATTTCCCACCATATCTGCCTCTTGGGGAAAAAGTCTTTTGTCTAACAAATTTGTCCAATGTTCACATCGTTATTACCAAGTGGACTTAAACAACCCATTCGTAAATGTTATCGAAGTGTAAGTTGGTTTTCGTGGTAATTATATTTCTGATGTTTTCTGATTAAATTACCTCTCATAGTCGTGTTCGTTATGTTGTTTCCTGGTCTTTCGTGTTTTTGTTCGTACTTCAAAAGCGATTGCTGTCATTTTTTTAATGTTATTTTCGCTTCGACGTTTTGCTCCAGATTCCCATTGGCTTTCGATGTTTAATTCAATGAAATTAATCAAGATAATTCAAACAATTATCGGAACAGAATGTCAACCCGAGCATATAATACAATTTTCTGATTGCTGGTTCAAATCCGTATCCGGTCAGTTTTTCTTGGCTCAGAAGTCACCATTGTTTGAAAATTCTCAGTCAGTTTTCTTTTCTTCACAAATCAGTTTCTTGAAATAGAAATCTATGCGAGGGATAGAAAATCGACTGAGAAATAATCCAACAGTTTATGAAAACAACAAAGAGTGACTTTCGAAAATCCTCTGAATTTGATATTTTGCTGAGTGAATTTATTGATGATCTGTATTTATCGAAACGCATGAGCTGCTATGAGTGTTTTCGGCATGTTGTTTATTCTCGGGAAAATTCCATTTTGAGGTGATGAAAATGTAGGCCTATTGAGATGTATTGATAGGCAGTTTTCTTTCGTGTTGTATTCAGGGTCCGCCTGGAAGACCAGGTCCGCCCGGGCCCCCTGGCAGACAAGGCACACAGGTAATTTCAAGACGATCCCTGCGTGTGATCATAATTATAATATTATTATAAGCCACGCGTCAGAATTCATTGGCTGTGGCTTGGTATAATGCGCAGGCCCTTGGGGACCAGCAGCCACAGCGGCTGCAGCCGCTACTCATAGACACATGTGCTACACCCAGCCCTAACAAATTATTACTCGGTGTCACGGTGCATCGGTTACGGCTTCAAATTACGCGTGGGACTACGGAAGCCGCTGGTTAGCATCTACCAGCCGTAGCCAATGAATTCGGACACGGCCGCCAACTGTTCATACAGCTTTTGTATTGCTCAACCTCTGCACCCAATTCGTGATAATTCGTCTCATCCCAACCCCATCGGTAATATTTGGAATTTGTGGATTTGATTTTAATCCACACAATCCAACGGATGTGCTTCTGGCGATAAGTAATATGACCTGTTGATATTTCGACTAACGTTGCTCAAAATAATTAGTGTTAGTGATATACAAACAAAATGTTGCAAAACTGCTTGCTAACTTAAGTGAGCAAGTTCCATATCTCAGAAATGCTCTGCGTCTGAAGTTTCGATCTTAGCAGGACCTTTCTCAGAGGCATATCCTGCTATGGTCGAAACGCCAGGCACACACATCTATTTACATCGTGGTCCCAGACTCTAGGTGACTGAATAATCGAACCTAGCAGATCTAGTTCCCTGCCTCAGTAAGTAACCAACCGAGAAAATAATCAGTTGGCTAACCGTTAGATGGATTGTTCTTCTCATGAAACCAGGGAGAGCCAGGACCTCGTGGACAGACTGGACAGACCGGTTCGAGAGGACCCAAGGTAAGACTAAGACAACACTCAAGTCGGTTACCTCCAAAATGCCTGCCAACAAAACACCCAGTATGACATGGTTTTCAGCTGGGAGTTTTCCTTTACGGTTTCTTATAACGGGGTGTATGTAATTATAACGACTGAACAGAGATTAACCTAGTTCTGCACATGCGCATTAAATCAACCAGGTTTGGGTGGTCTTCGCATGACGTCACCTGACCGCCAAAGGCTAATTAGCATATCCGCAGGAGCGTCCAAATCCGCGAAAGCGCGTGCAAATACCGAATCTGAGTATTAGCCAAGCCTAGTTGGTAAGATCGATCGCTGGTACGTTAAGCCAGAGGTCTCGGATTTAAGTCTCGATCCAGTCAAATTGTCTTTACCTTATTTTGTTTCATTGTACTCCCAGTCAGTTTTCATTAACTTGTACTTCCTTTATTTTACAAAGACCTGCTTAGAAATGCACTCTTTTCTGTTTTCCTCTGATTTTAGATTACTAGGTGTGAGGTATTTTGGATGATTTATCTTAAAATTTCATATACTTTTTATAGGGTGACGATGGACAAGAAGGACCGCAGGGAGCTCCCGGTGTACCAGGGGATGTGGTAGGTTGTCTTATCGGCTGCATATATCTGAAACATTGTTTACACCAGTGGTGTAGTGTACTTTTAACACTTCGTCTACACCACTGTGTAGTGTAGTCATCGATACGTCGTATGCACCAGTGGTGTGGTGTATTTTTTTAACACTTCGTCTACACCACTGTGTAGTGTAGTCATCGACACTTCGTTTACACCAGAGGTATAGCGTAGTCATGAACACTTTCATTACACCAGTGCTGTAGTGTATTGTTAACACTTTGTCTACACCATGGTGTAGTGTAGTCATTGACGCTTCATGGTTATTCATTGCTAGGCTGCTGAGGGTGCCCCAGGACCGGCCGGACCCCGGGGAGACAAAGGAGAGTCGGTAAGATACCTCTTCTATCAATTAACACTCTCGCTGTCTTTTTTTTTATTTATACGAAACCCAATCCCGCCAACTACGGTCAAGAATGACAAACAGCGCTGGAGAGAATTCAAAAAATCTCACAAAAACAAAATACAACAGGCAAAGAGCACGCACAGCAACATTAATAGGACTTTAGAAAAAGATGCCTAGAAACGTGCTGGGGAAATCTGAACTGTAATACATGAAGCCGTGGACTATGTCTGGCCAATCAAGAAATGATGTCCGGAAAGGCGAACTTGGTGTCAGAGTCTGTGGATGCTGTGTTGGCGCAGGTGGTTCCGTGCTAATCTCTCGGTGTCAATTGAAGTCGGGCTCGGTGTTCAAGTCTTTGAGAGCAGGATTGAACAGCGTTAAAAGTTCGTTAAATTCAGCGTTCGTTCGTACCTATCGTTTTGGTGTGTTTTTTTTGGGGGGGATCACCAGGGGGAATGCCGAATTCTATGTGGGGATCGTGGAGTGCAGTGTTACCTATAGCATTAATGACGCTGCGACCAGTGTTAGGGCGTGCGGTTGGTGTTATGGTAGGAGTTATAAACAATGTCAGCACTAGGAGTCGCAGTGAGTATTTTAACAAATGTATTACCATGATGTGTCAATCTATCAAGTAAAAAAACTGGTTTCATTGAAACGTTTTAACAAAGTTCCAAGGCTTTTTTGTTTTGTTCGAAGTCCCATATTTTGGTCGACCACTCCTGATTAATTCACAAGGAAATGTGTCCACGTTTTATTCTTTGCAGGGAGGCCAAGGAGCCATTGGTATCCAGGGACCGGCTGGTGTGATCGGACCACGGGTAATCACGAGAACTAATCTATTATTGAATTGAATTGAAATTAAATTCGAATTGAGATTTTTTTTCTCTCCTTTTGAAATTGAGAGAGGTCATGCTGACATCGACACAAAAAATCGGCTCTCTGAAGTTTTTGAGATGATTTGATTTTTGGCCTTTTCAAATAGCAAAGAATATTTGACCATCCCAGTAAAAAACAAATCTTGCTGTTTTAACCATTGGTTTAAAATTTTCCCAGTCAGTTTTCCGATTCATATTATGCCTGAGAATGAATTCAAATTAGACATTTACGAAATTTGTAGGTACATTAAGCTACTTATATAAAAAAATGACCACGGATACAGAAGTAATTGTTATCATTTGAAATGAAGACTGTGTTTTGACTGCAAACAAGGGAAGCACTATCTGGGCTCCAGCCGGGCAGGTCATGAATAATTCAACATTATGACGTATTTGAACAACTGCAACAAGCTCGTGTTCAAGACTCGGGTACAAGACGTCTGCGCTAGAAAGCAGGAGTCGCGGGTTCCAATCCCGTCCGAGCTGCCTGTATTTTTTCAGCAAGTTATCAGGCAAAGCGAACACGTTGCTTATTTCGAGTAGGGCAAACCATTCATAAAAATTGAACATTATAAATATTATATCAATGAAACACACGGTTTCTTTTTACAAGGTGTCATGGAACAACAGACTGATCATTGCGACTTAGTAGCCAGAAGTAAAATGAGCTTACAATAAATGTATTGTTCTTTGTATTTTTTTCATAGGGTAATGACGGCCCACGTGGATCCCCTGGACCACCAGGAAGTAACGGCCCACCAGTAAGTACATAGAACCCAGCGAGACAGACTTAGCAAGCCAACTCACAACCAATTTTGTTCTTTTATTCTTGATCATTGAAAGCTATTTCACGTCACTTGTCTGTTGTAAAAAAAAAAATGATGAATTTTGGATTTTTTAATTAAATGTTCATGTTTCTCTTGTATGTGTTTTTGATTCTCGTATAGATTTAATGCTTTGTTTTGAATTTGTTTTGAAATATGAACTTGTTCTCTTGTAAACTCGTTCTGTCAGCCACGTCATGTGACTGTTGGTTTGGTATTTTTGATAAACCAGATTAAAACGCTTTGCACCTCCCGCACGGGACACACGCTGTATACCGCAATTTACCACAGTGCCCACAGGGGTGTAGGCTCACATACCACAGGACACCACAAAAACCCCGCTGTGGAATGTCCTGGTGCATGGTCCTTATCCTCCCACAGGCAAAACCATGTGTGGTAAATTGTGGTTTCAATGCTTGATAGCCAGATGAACAGCGTTGGTATGTGCGTTGAATCGGGGACTCAAGTCACTTTTAAGTCTCCTAGCAGTTTGAATGATCTTTTTGAACAGTTCCCAGTAAGAGGAATGTAAATTCCTATCTCCAGCCTTCCCGAGTTCTCCCTATATCCTTCTTTCCTCAGCCCTTATAACCTTGGATGGCTTTATATCTTTGTTTTTTGCTAATCTGAATCAATGAAAAAGAAAAGAAAAAAAAGATTTTGCGCTCATTTGAATGACGACTTACCATCGGTGAACTGTATGCATGAACATTTCCATGCCTCCTGTATCGGGTCTCCTATTGGGCGATTGAAATACGTCATATTCAAATCATGCGCGTGTTTATTCTTAATTCATGCATTATTCATATTCCTTTCAGGGTCCCCCGGGAACACAGGGCGTTCCCGGACTCTATGGCGTGAAAGGAGATAAGGTTAGTTCTATGACGTCGACGATATTGGCCACAGCCAAAATGGCAGTGGCATTGGCAGTGCAATACATCAGCAGTATAGCTGCAGCAGTAACCAACAGTAACCCTTACAGCCACATCACATTATAATCTTTGAAACAACTACATCAACAACCACCACCACCACCACGACACCAACAACCACCGTACCCGCCACTAACAACCGCCACAAATCTGCCACAACCACCGCAGCAACCCCGACCGCCACATGACATTATATCTATGAAACAACACGCATCAACAGCCACCGCCACCGCGACAGCAGCAACCACCGTACCCGTGACTACCCGTACCTCCACATCGGCCGCCACAACCACCACTGCAACCACATCAGTAGAACAGCAACAGCAGCAGCTACACAAACAGCAGCAGAAGGCCCGATAAAAAAGAAAACACAACAGCATCAACAGCAATGACAACAAACAACATCATCAGCAACAGCAGCAGCAGCAGCAGTAGCAGTAGCAGCAGCAGTAGCAGTAGCAGCAGCAGCAGCACAAGCAGTAACAGCAGCAGCAGAAGCAGGAGCGGCAGCAGCAGCAGTATCAGCAGCAGCAGCAGTAGCAGCAGTAGCAGCAGAAGCAGTAGCGGCAGCAGCAGCAGTATCAGCAGCAGCAGCAGCAGAAGCAGTAGCGGCAGCAGCAGCAGCAGCAGCACAAGCAGTAGCAGCAGCAGCAGCAGTAGCAGTAGCGGCAGCAGCAGCAGTATCAGCAGCAGCAGCAGTAGCAGTAGCAGAAGCAGCAGCAGTAGCAGTAGCAGCAGTAGCAGCAGCAGCAGCAGTAGCAGTAGCAGCAGCAGTAGCAGTAGCAGCAGCAACAGCACTAGCAGCAGCAGCAGCAGTAGCAGTAGCAGTAACAGCAGTAGCAATAGCAGCAGCAGCAGTAGCAGCAGCAGCAGTTGCAACAGCAGCAGCAGTAGCAGCAGCAGTAGCAGCAGCAGTAGCAGCAGCAGTAGCAGCAGCAGCAGTAGCAGTAGCAGTAGCAGTAGCAGCAGTACCAGTAGCAGCAGTAGCAGAAGCAGCAGTAGCAGAAGCAGCAGTAGCAGCAGCAGCAGTAGCAGCAGCAGCAGCAGCAGCAGCAGCAGTAGTCAAAGCAACAGCACCGCCAATAACTACCCTATTATTGTCCTCTGATCATTATGATATAGGAGGGTTTGCGGCCACACCATGTATAATAAGGTCTCTTAAAGAAGAGGTGTGGTTCTGAAAAGAACCTGAGTGGCCGTCATCAGGATACCTTATCATACATGGTGTCACTGCAAACCCTCCTATATTGTTTCACCCACCATGCAAAGCCTTAAGCCTTATTTATCTATGATAACGGTTGTGATTGCTTGTGTTTCAGGGTGCCGCCGGAACACCAGGGCCACGTGGCACGAACGGTATCGACGGTCAGAAGGGCGACAGAGGAGAGGACGGTTTCTCAGGAGACAGAGGCTTACCTGGACCTATGGTAAGATCAAAGACGTACAAACAAACCAACAATTGTCCAACGATCAGCGAATCAACCCACCAACCCACCCACCATCCCACCCAGCCCCACCACCAAGCCACTAACCGACCAACCGACAGACCAACCGATGAACTGACAAGCAAACCGTCCAACCGGCCAACCCACTACAATACCACTACAATACCACTACAATACCACCCATCCGACAAATCGACAGAATAACCGATAAACCGACTAAAGAGCAAACTGACAAACTGATAATCCAACCGGAAATACCACATTACACACAAAATTCATCTGGCCGTTTTCGAAATGAAGGCTTAGGCTCGGGCTCAGTCTTCGTCTCCGTCTGACAAAAAACCTGACAATCCAGGTTGTTGTTTTTTTCCCCGAATTTGAAATTTTTGTTGGCGTGATAGGTATACAGGGTATTCCCGAAGAAACTGGGGCCAAAGGCTTTTTTTTTTTTTTAGATGTCTGTGATATTTCAACGAGAAATATAAATAATGACTGAAGCCTAAGCCCGAGCCTAAGCCTTCATTTCGAAAACGGCAAAAGATATACAGTTGATTTCCGCAGATTTTAGGCCGTGGCGTCATGAAGCCATCTTGATAGCTAACAACGATGGAGAAAAAATGGGTGACGTGCCTCGTGTACGCGCAGCACACAGAATCGACGCCCTGCAGAAAGTTCCTTCGCGTGCACAACTGATACACGCGTTAATTCGGGTTACTTTGAGTCGTTTGTATCGTGAATGGTGCCTTTTCTTATCTCCCCCCCCCCGCCCGCCTTCTTACAGGGTCTAGATGGTCCCATCGGTGACCCAGGACCCGAAGGCCCACCGGGAAATACCGGACGCAAAGGAGACAACGGAAGCCCGGGCAAAACGGGTCTCACGGTAAGTCCCTCCCCCGCGAACCATGGACATTCTGGCCGTGTCTCAATCGTCAGCGGTGCTGGAGTCGGCCGGTGCAAAGCCCTAACGGCCAAAACACCGAAGGTCAACCGGTAGTGTGAATGCGGAGAGGAGGAGACCATGAGTCATCTCCTGGAATGCCCACTTCTACCAATGCCTGTACCCAAGCTGACCTCGCTACACTCACGCCTAATGGTGTGGCCTGCGTCCAGTATTTTGTTAGGTCGAGTGTAATTGAGAGAAAGGACTCGAGAAGATGAAGAAGATGCATATTCATGCAGTCTGTCTTTCCAGCATCAAGTTTACGTACAATCCAATTAACACGAAACGACTCTGCCCATGTTTTTTTTCCGTATACAGTATATGGAGAGGGCAAATTCTCATTGAATTACATTCACTTAGACGCAAACATCATTATTATATCTATGATCAGACGCCATACATGCCGCTATACATTATTCGAATCGGCCACACGACCTTGACCAGCTCGGTGGCCATGTGGTTGAAACGTCTGCACTAGAAAGCTGGAGTCTCGGGTTCGAATCCCGTGAATTCTATTCCCGGCAGGCAATCGGGCAAAGCACTGAGCACTCGGTGCTTATTACGTCAATCAGGGCAAACCTTCGAATTACATTCTGCTCTACGCAAACGTCATATCATATCCTTGTGGAGATTCGTTGACATCTTTGCTTCCTTTCTCCACTGAGCCCTTTTTTATTATTTGTTTCTTCTCTGTCTCCAGGGCCCAATGGGACAGAAGGGTCAGACCGGTATTTTTGGACCGGAGGGAGTGAAGGGGGAAAGAGGACAGCCCGGTTTGCGGGGAGTGAAAGGTCGACAGGGCCCCAAGGTGAGGAGGAGACCCCACAATGATAAAAAAAGAAACCTGGAAACGAGCAAGAACCGTAACCAGAATTAGAACTGAATATAAGAACAAGTTACCAGAACCAGTTACCAGAACCGATTACTAGAACCAGTTACCAGAACCAGTGACTAGAACCAGTTACCAGAACCAGTGACTAGAACCAGTTACCAGAACCAGTGACTAGAACCAGTTACCAGAACCAGCGACTAGAACCAGTTACCAGAACCAGCGACTAGAACCAGTTACCAGAACCAGTGACTAGAACCAGTGACTAGAACCAGTTACCAGAACCAGTGACTAGAACCAGTTACCAGAACCAGCGACTAGAACCAGTTACCAGAACCAGTGACTAGAACCAGTTACTAGAACCAGTTACTAGAACCATTGACTAGAACCAGTTACCAGAACCAGTGACTAGAACCAGTTACCAGAACCAGCGACTAGAACCAGTTACTCGAACCAGTGACTAGAACCAGTTACCAGAACCAGTGACTAGAACCAGTTACCAGAACCAGCGACTAGAACCAGTTACCAGAACCAGTGACTAGAACCAGTTACTAGAACCAGTTACTAGAACCATTGACTAGAACCAGTTACCAGAACCAGTGACTAGAACCAGTTACCAGAACCAGCGACTAGAAACAGTTACTCGAACCAGTGACTAGAACCAGTTACTAGAACCAGTTACTAGAGCCAGTTTCCAGAATATGTTATTATTTTTTACTTACTTACCTTAAATTATTATGTGATGCTGCATTTATTGATATTGAAATAAAGTCAAGTCAAGAGAATCAGCTACCGGAACCAGTTATCAGTTACCAGAACGAGTTGCAAGAACTAGTTGCCAGAACCAGGTACCAGAGCAGACACCTGAATCAGTTATCAAAACCAGGGTAACCGGATCGGTAACCGGTAACCTGAATGAATAGACTGATTTAGAACTAGAGTCAGAGCCAGCATTAGTTTCCACAACCACGACCGAATGAGGACCAGCACATTCAATATTGTATTTGACAATAACTAATTTTCCCATTCTGATTGCAGGGAAGCGAAGGGAATCCGGGTATCGTGGGTCCCCCTGGTATGAAAGGATCTATGGGTCTTCTTGGACCCCAGGTAAGTGCATTTTTGTGGTTTAAGGTTCGCTGTCAAACTCGCTAGCTCAAAGGACTACCGAGGATAGACGACAAGGGTGTAAAGTAGCCGCATTATCTAGACTTACTGGCTACAGCCTTTCACAGAAAGCTTCAAATCAGTACAGCTGAACAGACCACGAGTCTGGTGCTGGATGCTCTGGGTTTGAAAATGTGGGGGTTATCGATCGCCGACTCAAATCTGCATGTCTGTGCGGTGAAATCCGGATGGACTCATGGTCGTCTCATCAATGAATGGCACACCAGGTCTGCTCTGTCCACTCACTGAACTTGACATTCCCGATCTGATGGCACACCTCACATAGTATCAATTTCGAATATATTTTGTGATGTTGTGTTTTACATTCAAAATGATAAAAATGTTTGTTTGTTTTAAATATACCAGACCGATGACGTCAGTCTTTAAGCAGTTGGCAATTTTTTATTTTATTTTTATTCGATGGGAACTGCCCATTGTATTCATGGGGGTTGATTTACTTTCTTGGCAGGGTCCAAGAGGTGAGGACGGGCCTAAAGGTGACCCAGGAGAGGCAGGTGCAAAGGGCACAGCTGGCAAGACGGGAGAGGAGGGAAAACCGGGCCCCATTGGACCGCCAGGACTGGTCAGTGGGACCTCCCCCATTTGTTTGCTTGTTTGCATGTATGTCTGTCTGTCTGTCTGTCTGTCTGTCTGTCTGTCTGTCTGTCTGACTGCGTAATAACTCGAAAGGTTATGAATGTATCGTTCTGATTTATTTCCAGTATGTCGACATTCTCACTGGCTCCAGGTGATTATTATTTGCTGATGAACCGGATCAAATCCTGGATTCTGTATCACTTTGACATTTTCGTTAAAGGCCCAATACAACATTGGGAAGATCGGAAAACATCGATGACCACAGATTTCCCTCTAATATACACAGTGTGTTTGCAGATGGTCACGATAGAATCTTTTTTGTGAAATCTTACGGTCTGGGATGCTGTACTTCCCGAGAAATCTTGATTACTCGCGAAATCGAAAAATGCTTGATTACTCGCGAGTAATAAACTATTTCCTACACTACAGAACGGTGCGAAAACCGTGTTGTTTCGACTTTCTCAGATTACCATTTTGAGCTAAAACCTTGGCAGGATTTCTTTGATGAAATGTTGAAATGGTTTAACACACAAACTGTGGCAATCTTTTGACCTTTACCAATCTAGTATAGGGCACTATAACAGTGCGGTAAATGGTACGTGGCTGTTCTAGTTTGTTTATTGTTTTCTTTGCTCTCTCTCTCTCTCTCTCTCTCTCTCTCTCTCTCTCTTTATTTTATCAGGACGGACCGAAAGGTGAACGAGGAGATTCGGGCTCTAACGGCGGACCTGGACCCGTTGGTCCTGTGGGGGCGCGCGGGTCAGCAGGGGCCAAAGGTGAAGAAGGACCACGTGGCTACCAGGGCAGCAGGGGAGAACGCGGGCCCTCGGTGAGTAGACGAAGAGTTCATTGATATAAGCCCTAAGAGCGCCCTCTTGCGTCATTGGACGGCCGGTCCAATGACAGTGTCATACCAAGCCCCTTTTTTTCCAAAACCCGGCTTAGGCTTCGGCTCCGGCTTCGTCTCTGTTATCCATAAGCTAAAAACACAGTTTGGAGTTCCTTGATGAAGTTGAAGCTTTGGATTCTTCTTCCAAAACGCAGTATAACATTAAACACCGAAGCCAAAGGACTTCCATTCGCATACCTTGTACATTAAAATGGATGAAAGAAGTGAAGGCAAAGCCGGAGCCTGAGCTCCTGAGCCGGGTTTTGGGCAGGGCCCAAGTAGATATATTTCTTCGTTGTAGTGAGAGTATAATCATCATAATTTCGACCCCCTTGTGTGTGTTTGTATTTTCTTCAGGGTCCAATGCCTTCTGAGGAGGATATCGCCAAAATCGTCGAGAAGGTCCTGCAGAGTAAGTGCGATCCTAAGCGCGTTTTTTTTCTCTGCTCTTAATTTTGGAGTCGTCGTATATTTTGCTCGGACTGATTAACGATTCCAGTCTTCACAAAGTCACAAAGACGGAATGGGCATTGAAATGTGTAATTGTAATTGGAACGACGGGAATTAAACGGCCATTGGAAAACCCCAGATCCTCCATATCGTCCGGTGCCTTGCAGAAGGGCAGAAGGGCAAAAGAAGGTCACTTCCTTCCATCTTTTTTGTACGCACTTCAACCCTCTCACATTCTGTGTTCAAATATTACGCCACAATGAAGCAACAACGGATTGCAGAAATGCCATAAAACGGACCAGACGGAAGTTGTTCCCAGCAGAAGGGCCGTAAGGCGAGGTTGGCAGTCTGAAACGCTGTACGCATTCATGCCCTTTTGCAGGGCACCCGACGATATTATGATGATCATGGCCTCTTTTGTTCATAAAAGTTGTTTAGCGGGGACACAGTGTGCGTAGTCTGTTCTGTGAGTGAGTGCGGCTCTTGTGTAGAGCTAGTAACTGCAGATGAGCTTTGAAGTTTTACGTGGTGGATTCGTAGAGTAGAGTGCCTGCTGAGACGCGGCGCACATTGTCCCCTCCGTGAGCGACTGTAGCTCTGAGTATAGCTACATGTAGTAACTCCATGGGTTTTGAAGGTTTACATGGTGGATTCGAAGTGTACAGTGCCTGATGTGACGCGGTGCGCTTTTTCTCCTTTGTGAGTGGGTGCGGCTCTGGCGTGTAGCGTCCACTCAACGTTTCGGGCAGTGTGCTCAGCCAATCGCGACGGAGACTCGATGTGGTCGGTGCCGCCGCTGTGGCTGCTGTTGTTGCTACCGTTGCTGCTGTTACTGCTGTTACTGTTGTCGCGGTAGTTTTTGTTCTTGTCCTTGTCTCTGCTGTGGCTGCTTCTGAACTTGTAGATGTAGATGTATTTGTCGTTGGTGTTAACACTGACATGGCCCACTAAATAGCAATTCGCCTTTTCTCATTTGCCTACATGGAGACCACATTTTTATTATACATTTTCAAAAATTACGACGGTCGTAGCAGGATCTTCCTCAAAAGGCAGAATTCTGATCCATTTTGGTCATTTTGGTCATGAAGCAGTTTGCGACATTTTTTGGGCATATTATTCTACCGTTTTGGTTTCTTCATTCCGCCAGGTCAGATGCAGAACATTGCCTCGCGTATGACGGGCCCACCCGGGCCACCGGGCCGTACACTGCGGGGCAATCCGGGCATAAGGGGCGTCCCAGGACCCAACGGTGTCCAAGGCAACAAGGGAGGGTCCGGTGACGCGGGTCAGCCCGGACATCCGGGTCAACGTGGTGACCCGGGTCTCAATGGACCGCCCGGTGAGTACGGTTGGAGGGTATGGGTTCGTGGGATGGGGGTGGGGTTGGAGGTGGAGATGGTTCGAATCCACACAAAGAGCCTTGAGAGGTGCAGTGGCTTTGCAGGTTTTCTAGGTTTACGAATTTTTAACTGGTTGCTATAATGTATTTCATACAAACAAAGAAACAAATTACAGGAAAAAAATAGTATGGTACACCATTTTGCGAAAGTCAAAGAATCGCATCCATCCTTTGTCTAGCCCAGCAAAAACAGATACATCAGCCTAAGTATAAACATCAGCGTAAGTTTGGGCTCAATGCGTTAGCCATATCGTGGGAAAACAGTGGAAATTCTGATACTCTGATTCTGATAGCTTCTCCATGATATGAGTATGACAGTTTAAAATTTCGGGAATGTTCGGAAATTGGGCACTTTCTAAAATGGTGTAACCCTCCCCTCCCCTTAAAACGATGAAAATGAGTGTGCCTCTTCTCGAAGTCTCGTTTAGCTGGCGACTTCCATGAAGGAATGCCCAAATAAGAATGTGGTACTATCAAACGGACGCATATCTAGACAGGCAGAAATTTTGGCTGACAGACGAA
>OX465119.1:2646639-2851393 GCA_949987565.1 Luidia sarsii | reverse complement strand
TCTGGTCCGCAGGGCGCGGCCGGCTACTGCGAGTACTGCAACTACCCGGGGGCCCAGCAACTAGTCAATCCCTATCCCTACCAGCCGTACGTCGACCTCAACAACAAAGGCTAAACCGGATCATACCGTCCATCATTTTATCCAGAAAAAAAAATCTCATAAAAAAATGAATAAATCATAAATACTGGAAACAGCTCTGAGGAAAACTTTCAGGCCAAGTTAAATGAGGATTTTCATCATTTTTATCCAAAATAAAAAGGTCTGAGTATAATAACCTTGGTAAACAAAATCTCGCCATTCTTCAGTTTATCCACAAACCACAAAAATAGCGCAACTTTGATTCAAACAACCACGCTGAACGAATAGTGTCATTCAGCATTCAAAATATATTATACAAAAGTCATTAAAGATTGACCCACTTTATCTACCGGGATGAATGCATAATCTTGGCATCTAACATTTTTGTTTCAGAAATTGTTTAAAAGGGAATAAAAACATGACATAGCTTTGGGAATGAATACCAGCTCTGACGCCACTGCCCTGTACTTGCATGTATGTTTAGAGTGAAAGAATTGTTTTGTTGTAAAGCACCACTCGCTTTTTGTACATAAATCATTTGTAATATTTTTTAGCCACATAGGCACTAAAATAAAACCTACATTCGTATGAGAAAATTAGCTTAATGCAAGGGTGTGGTATAGAGTGGTTTTAAGTTAGAAGTCGTCTTTTTTGCAGTCCCGATGAACTGGTCTTAAATATCCGTTAAAGCTTTTTGACAGAACCAAAAGAGATTCACCCCTTTTTCCTGCCGTTAATAAGTGCTTGTTAACTCGCACGAAAGGTTCAAGCATTTGCTTAAAATTGGTGCTATTTTATTCTGTGTTTCATTTCATATCAGCTTTGTAAGTTTACATTAAATCTCTAAGGACCGTGATTCAAAGTAATATCATGATTTGTAGTTACTTCGTATACTACGCGCATGACAAAGCAACATTATTGCCGAGGTAATGGAGAATAACTTCATGAATAGATTTTTAAAAACAACAATATATTTTCGGGCATTTAAACGAAATCATCCGTTTGCACAAACCTAATTAATATATTTGTGAATGAATTTAATTGTTTGTTAGTTAAATAGATACTTTTTGTATACACTGTGGTAGTTGATGCATAAGCGTAGTCTCGAAACACAACTAATTAAGCTTGTATATGAAGCCGTGAAATGTAGCTTTTGAATACGTATTAGCATCATTCATGAACCTTACCGACAAAAGTTGATTAATCGTTAAGATGTTTTAGAGCAGAAAATTCCTCTTGATGCAGTTGAAAATCTTCAAAACCCTTTAATAGTCATATTTATATGATAATTTCTAGATCGTAGATAAACAAAATAACATTGGAGTAAGTGTAGGTCTAATATCCAGTAATGGCGAATTATTCAAGATATTACGGAATTCAAAACAATGGAAATCCCTCAAAATTATCACAGTAGCAATTAGGCATTGTTCTCACATACATGCATGGTGGAAGCGATCTCCAAATGATGTCATATAGATTTTATTATTACTATTTTAATCGATAACTGTCCTCTAGTTTGGTGTGTCTTTTATAACAACTTTTTAGACATAAAAATAACACTATCATAATCTTACGACTGGATGAACACAAGGCTTTAGAATGTCTTTATGGTAAACAGATATTGGATTGAACAGAAAAACACATTTTTATTGTCAGTAGAAATGCCGATAGCCTTAATTTTTTTTAAATGTGTAGATCATCGATATGAGGAAATATTCTAAACCACTGGGAAGAAAATATATCCTTAGTGTATTCATCACATGACCCTGAAAGCACCATATACTGTAGTCAATAGCTGATATAAACTTCGAGAAATTCCTCTCTTGAACATTGTCGATGTGAATCCAGCTATTATTGCCGTAGAAATTAAGGTTATACCAGCTTTGATTTCAGCTGCTTCTTCTTCTTCTTGCAATAAATCCCACGGATTTTGACTTGGTTTGATATCAGTTTTTTTGTTTTAAAGAATGATGCGAATAAATTTGGATAACCTTTGAAAACGATCTCCATTTAAGTTATTTGAGGTAGTGGTTAACTGGTTATCAAATATTATAGAAATGATCAATGTCAAATGCCGACATTTTGATAAATTTGGAATGTCTACAGTTGTATTTTTTTTTAAATGACTCTTTTGTCAAGAATTATTTCAATGAGTAACTCTTATAATTATAATGAATATCGCTATGGTCAACAAAATAATGTGCGCAACACATTTTAAGCAAATTTCAAGCAAATCAAACTTGCAAATTGATAACATGGAGTTACGCCAGGCCTTTTTTTTCACGGCACTTTGTGGGCAGAAAAAACAGGTGCATAGACGTACATAAAGAATGCTCAGCTCAGAATGGGCAAATAGACAGACAGACAGACAGACAGACAGACAGACAGACGGACAAACCAAAACCCAGATGCTTCCCAATGCATTAAACTTCCCACCTCTCACAAGCGAAAACACACCCATCGACGAATTATTTTTATGGAGATAAAGCTTTTTTTTATTATTCCTTTCATCTACTGTAATAAAAAATATCATGAGTAGAATTAATGCATCTTCTTCAGTGATAATAATCGGATGAGACTAGTTGGATCTAATGAGTTTGAATGCATCATTGAGTGACACATTTTTCATACAATATAAATATTAATCGTCTGGGATTTCAGATATTTTGTCACATTTCAATTCATACAAAAGGCTCTTTCTTAATCGACAACGTCTGGAATGATACGGTATTAGATTAAAATGCATGCAAGCATTCATCGGTTAAAGGGATCACAACTTTGGTCGAGGTCAAAGAATAACATCCCTACGTTGTCTGATCCAACATACGCATGAAATAGCACACCTGTGAAAAATTCAACTTAATCCGCCAACCAAGTCTCGAGAAAATAACAAGATCACTCTATAGAGTGGATTTGGCGCATTATAGGTCATAATGATCAATTATCATTATTATTATTGTTAAAGTGATGAAAAGCGCTTCATTTGTTTCGCGAAAATGCAGCATTCAACGAATTGCTCCGGAAAAAAACCGTTTAGATCTCGGTGAGACGTAAACAATTTTTGGACTCTTTTCTCCCAAAATACAGCACTTTTAGGCAGAAATATTTCAGTGCGAGGTTTCTTCTACTGTATAACCATCTTCAAACTGTGTAAGTTTCATGTAAATATGTGAACATTTCTCGATCTTACCAATGTTGTGTAGGGGCTTTAAGGAGTCATGCTTTAGTAACAGCTTGACAGCACCATTTTGACTTGACTTGACTTCTGAAGTCTACTGCAGGAAGTTGTTCATCTAAATCCCGATTGTGAATATTTTCAGAACCATATACCTAAGAATGGTACGCGGAGACACGATATAAGAAATCAGCAGAGATGTTGTTATTACGGAAAATATAAGATTCATTGTACTATAAAGTATAAGTACATATCAATCCAAATCCATACTGAACTAAAAATCAAAAAAACTAAATTTAAAAAATGTAAAAAAATTAAACAAATATCAATGTTGGGAATACAAGGCACGAACGCATTGCATTACTCATCAGATATAATTTCAGTAATTTCAATTCATTCCATTATATGGTAAAACACATGAATTTTCATAAACCACTCCGAAAAAATTATGAAAATGTAAGTGGAGGGAAAAACGTAATATAGAAGACGAATATCAAATAATTATACTTTTTTCTTTAGAATCCCAGATTCAAATGGATAATACAAATTATAGGGCCTATAGGCTATAAAACAAAAAATCTGATAAAAACAACCATTACATGATATCTTTCAAAGTTTATAAATCGTAAAATTACATATAATTAGCACATAGACAGATGTATTTCAATTTGATTGCTATAAGCAAGTCAATTAGTCAATTAGTAAATTGTAAACATATTTGAATACAGAACTGAATAGAATATAATAAATTATGAACACTTCATTTTTTTAGTGGCAATTGATTTATAAGTTTAATTAATGATAAACATAAATAGAGGTCTCCGAGTTTGCCTGTGTTTTCCTCCAAAACATTGAATTTAATTGTTTTCTGCAAGAATAAAATCTTATAAAGAGGGATAATATACTCCCATCTTACTTTTGGTTGTTTTGGGGGCAATTGTCACACAAAATGAAAAAGCTGTTTGCTTGAATTCTCCTCTCGAAAACATAATTAATTTGAGACATAAAAAAAAGGTTGCAAACTGCTTACTGACTAAAATGACCGAAATGCAAATCTCAAAATTGTGTGGGCCTGACGTTTAGATCCTAGCAGGACCTTTCTCAGAGGCAGAGTTGAGAAAGGTCCTGCTAGGATTGAAACATAATTAATTTCACGAAAAGGTAATATGCCAAGTGATTACATGACGAACTTCCATTCCACAACCAGCTCTTCAAGTTCTGTATAAATTTTTAAAAATTTCATTATTTGAATTAACCTCATATCGGAAATTATAGCTTCATTTCACATTTATGTTTATCCTTATTTCTGTGGCGAAGAATACATTTTGTCACTGGAAATTTTATAAATTGGTGACAGTGAATACAAATCTGCTAAAAAAAAAAAAATTCATGTGCCCTTTTACTCAGTGTTTAATCAGACTGTGTGCCTATAAACCCATTTCCCGTGGAGTAACGTAAACAGAAGTTGGAAACTGCTACGAAATGTTGCACTCTGGCTTTGACAAATGTCCTGCTTGGATAGAAACGTCAGGCCCTCTTATTTTTTGATATTTGTAATTTGGTCCTTTTTAATAAGCCGTTTGCACCAATTCGGCATTACTCCAAGCTGGTGTTAATTTAACTTGTATACATATGCATATCATACAAATGTGTGTTTCAAAAGGAAATAAGGAATGAGTTCTTGGAATGTGCATATCAGGCAAATGGTAAAAAAAACCACCAGGAATCGGCATTCAACATACAGTACCACCAGTGTAGTCTTCACAAGTTTTGTGCAGACATAAAACGGCGCATGCATGTGCTTGTGCACACAATTTGCATGGCCGATAGCGCGTGGTCGACTGACAATAGAACTGCACAAAATAGTGAATTCTATTACATACACTACAGTAACACTCTTTACAAGTTTTCAGAGGGATTGCATTCCTTTCCACATGGCATGCGACCACACAATATTATTCAAAGCTTCTATTGAAATTCAAATACAATGCTGTGTTGGCCCAGTATGAAGCCCAGTCAGGATAGTACATGTACAAGGCATCTTTTTTGAGTGCCAGGGGAAAAGACCAGTAGATAGTAGATGTAGGGCGGGTAAAACATATCCCTACCAAAAAAACCTCCCAGAAAAAAAGGGATGGTACCCTGTTATCAATAACATGTATATTTCATATACGTGTATTCACATACATGTAATTAAGGATTTCTAGAGCCATGGGCTTGTGTACGCATGGGTGGCCCATAGGTTGAAGTGTTTAATTAAGGGGTCATTAACTCAAGAGCAAAGACCTTCTAAGGTTATTTGCAAATGAATAAAAGTATTGGCTGGTGACTTACTGTATTTTAACTTTACCAAGCATTGGAATGACGCATAATTTCAGCATACATGTATACATGTAAATCATATCTTATTCAAAAATTTCAATTGCAATTTCCCAAATCAACTTCTTACTATAAACGCTTGCAATTATTTCATCCCAAAAATATAATCAATAAACTAAATCACAAGAATTAGAAAAATAGCCTCAACATTGAAGAAAATCGATTTAAAAAACCTTCCACCCATATTTCAATAATTTTATGGAAGAATCAAAGCACTGCAATTAGATATTTCATTAGTTTCATTTGAACAATCATCTTTAGTACGTATATTTAGTTACTGCACTGCTAATGTGAGGTAATATGTTTCTGTATGAATACTTTATAAGGCTGGACAAATCCCTTTGGTTAGTCGCTGAAAAAGGTGTAGGTTACTTGGTTAGAGCAAACAATCCAAACAACTAAACAGGGTTATACCATCTAAATAAACAAGTACACACCATGTAATTCTTAGTACTTTTAATACTGAATGATGTATATTCTTTTGTTAGCATCTGAATGAGAGCAAGGGCATGATCCCTGGAGATACAAGGCAGTTAATGGTTGAATGCTTCTGAATGACGCCCCACCCCAGCAAAGACTGGTTGACTATTTGGGAAGGTCACCATCTCAGGGCTGGATAGCTCAGATGGTAAGAGAACTGGTACGCAAAACCAAAGGTCTTGGAATCAAGTCCTGGTTCAAATTTTTCTTGGCCATTTTTTTAAAACCATTATGGACTGGGTGGTATTGTTCAACATGTGGAACTTGTGATAAGGACTCCTGACAGGCCGGCTGTGGGGGCAGGCCAGCTGTGGGTGGACTGAGGGACAGGGACAGGGCAAAGTATTGAATGAGGCCAGGGTTGAGTACATGTACGTAGGCCCCCCTATTGCAACTCTGAATGAGATTTGGAAGGGTTTCCCAGTGGGCTTCACAATGTGCGATGCTTGTGGTGACTCTACTACACTGTACAGCCGGTAATCACTTTCCAGGATGAGTGCGGCTCTGAGAAGAGCACAGCTATGCTTCAATGCCCAGGGGTGGATTTCAGGAAGCCTTACGATGCATCGTAACTCAACTTACGACGGATAACCTGTCGTAAGTTGTGATACGCCGCAAGGTTTCTGCGCATCGCTCATCGTCTTGAGAATGAGATTGATCGTTAAGTTACGATTGGTTTGGCGAAATCGACTGCAGGAGGCATAGCAAGCAGGCCTCTGATTACTACCACACTCCCCCTTATACATATTACAAGCAGCATTTTCAGCTGGAATCAGCTCAGTATCCCAATGACAGGAAAGAGAATAGTATGGGCTGCTGGTGTCAGAGGCATACTTACTGGCATGAGATTCTGCACATGGTGTCACCACAACCGACTGACAGTGTGACCCCACAGTCCCCCCCCCCATTCAAAATCTTACCCAGTCTCCGGGGTTACATTTTAGCGATCACAACCAAGATTCGGTTTGGCTACTATTCCACTGAGAATTTCCCCAGGCCATTCTAGTTAGGTCAGTGTGATACTGGGTGACAAAGGGCACCAAAGTCCACACAGCCGAGCCAAACAGAAACAGCCAAACCAATTCATGGCAATGACCGCAAAAATGCACTACCGGTGACAGGCCAAGCACACACTGCCTTTATGTGCAGCTACCGCCTCTTTTCAGAGCACTAACAGAATTTCCACAGAGATTGTATTGGTGTCGCCCTCAAGCATTCTACGCAGCTGGTACTCGGTGCTTTAGCGCTGCGTGTCCAGACTGGCCGGCTTGTAGACGGGGGCGTGGGACTTGGGCAGCGGCTCTTTGCCCAGAATGATATCCGCGGCCTTCTCGGCCATCATGATGGTGGGGGCGTTCAGGTTCCCGCTGGCGACGCTTGGCATGATGGAGGCGTCCACCACGCGCAGGTTGTCCAGGCCCAGGACCCGAGTCTGGCTGTCGACCACGGTCATCGGATCGGCGGCGCTGCCCATCTTGCAGGTGCAGGAGGGGTGGTAGGCCGAGTCGCCCTTCTGCCGGACAAACTCATCCAGGTCCTCGTCGCTCTGGACCGAGGGCCCCGGCTGGATCTCGGGGCCGCGGTACGGGTCCAGGGCCCGCTGGTTCAGGATCTCGCGGGCCAGCCGGATGCTCTCGCGCAACTCCCAGCGGTCGATCTCTGTGTCGACGTAGTTGGGCTGGATGACGGGGTGATCGCGGGGATCGGCGGAGCGCAGCTTGACGTAGCCCTTGCTGGTGGCCCGCATGGTGCTGACGTGGGCCTGGTAGGCGTGGCAGTGGCCCATGATCTGGCCGTGATCGATGACCACCGAGGGCAGGAAGTGGAACTGGATGTCCGGGTGGGCCAGGCCGGGGCGGCTCCGGATGAAGCCGCCCGCCTCCAGGTGCGACGTGGCCCCCAGCCCCGTCTGGAAGAGGAACCACTGCAGGCCGATCCGGATCATGTTGTGGGGGAACTTCCACTGGGCCTTGTAGAGGGTGATAGGCTGGGTGCACTCGTACTGGACGTACAAGTCCAGGTGGTCCTGTAGATTCTGCCCGACGCCGGGGAGATGGGCGACAGTCGGGATGCCGTGCTTCTTGAGTTCGTCGGCGTCCCCGACACCGGACAGCATCAAGAGCTGCGGGGAGTTGATGGCGCCTCCGCTCAGAATAACTTCCTGAGCGGCCCGCGCCGTTTCGAGCTTGCCGTCCTTCAGGTACTCCACTCCGACGGCCCTGGTGCCCTCGAAGAGGACACGGGTGGCCAGGAGCTTGGAGGTGACCGTGAGGTTGTCTCGCTTCATGGCCGGACGGAGGTAGGCGTTGGCCGTGCTCCAGCGCACGCCCTTGTTGATGGTCAGGTCCATCATGCCAAAGCCCTCCTGCTGGTACCCGTTCATGTCGTCCGTGGCCGGGTAGCCCGCCTGGACACCAGCCTCCACGAAGGCCTGGTACAAGGGGTTGCCCGTCTTCCCCCGGGAGACCTTCAGGGGCCCCTCCCCGCCCCGGTAGTCGTCGGGCCCCAGCTCGTGGCTCTGCGCCCGCCGGAAGTACGGCAGGCAATTGGCGTAGGCCCATCCCTCGGCCCCTTCCGACTCCCAGCGGTCGTAGTCCAGGGCGTGGCCCCGGACATAGCACATGGCGTTGATGGACGAAGACCCGCCCCAGACCTTCCCCCGGGGCCAGTACATCCTACGGTTGCCCATGTTGGGAACTGGCTCCGTGGTGTAGTACCAGTTGTAGCTGTCCGAGGAGAGGGGGTACATCAGCGCTGCCGGCATGTGGATGGTCCAGGAGTAGTCCCGCGGGCCGGCCTCCAAGACCAGGACCCTCGTCCCGGGCTCGGCGCTGATCCTGTTGGCGAGGACGCACCCGGCCGACCCCGCCCCGACGATGATATGGGTGTACTCCCGCTGGGCCGACTTTGTCGCCGCGCCGACGTGGAAAGAACGGCAGCCACGCCTGGCCGTTCCGCAGACAACCCCGGCGGTCTTCACTTGCAGAGAAGCATTCCACCTTGCCAGACTTCTGGCCGCCCTCCCACTAAAAGACATCATGTTTGGATCCGACCGACGAACTTGGAATGCTTTCTGCAACTGAATATAAAATAAGATCATCTTTAATTCTGTGGAAGCTGAGTTTCAATTTCTTTGCAGGCATGGTGAAACCACGTTTTACTTTACTTCACAGATTTCGCTCAGCCATCACCTTCAAATTTAACAAAATTTACTCAGTTTGCAACATTTTTCCCTGGCACTCTACAAAATCATTCTGTTTGAAAAATCGGAAAATTTAGTCAGGTTTGATTTGAGCAGGAGCCCTGTGGCAAAACGACAGTTGAAGTTGTATGGGGCTGGTTGAAGGTCCAATCTGGCCCAACTGGCAAGTTGGAGATGGCCACCATCAATACTTTATTGTTTACAGCGATCTCGCTTTGTCACAGCGATCTCCTTCCAAATATGGCTCTGAGTGCTCAAAGAAAGTTTGGAACCTAAAGAACAACTGAAGTTGCACACCAGAGAAACAACTTTCTTCATCTGAATTCAGCCTCTGTTCACAAAGGCATGCTGCGTACACAATGCGGCAATTTGTTTTGTGCCTGAAAACAAAAAGACAAACGACCCAGTGCAGCATGCAGGCCAGAACTTTGAATATTGAATGGCCAGTTGGAACGTACACGCTACACAGCTTATTTTGAACCCCAATTTCTATAACCCCAATTATGTCCCAATCCCTACCCCTTGTTCTAACCCACCCCTCTCCTACTGCATGCATCCCCCTCAACAGCAAGACAAGGTGATTAATCATGAAGTTTTGAAGGTCTTCAAGTTCAAATTTTGAATTGCGGCGACATGACCATCTCATTTTAAACCTATTTTAGGCACAAGGGTACATCATGTACTTTGTGTGTGTACTTTTTGGCTGAATAATCTTCTGTAGTTCTCTCGATCTCGAGTGTAGAAAAAAATCGGCAAAGGAGGAAGAAGACGACAAAGAAGATGACGAAGAAGAAAGAAGAAACTGGAATTTAAACAAATTCAGAAGAAAATTGTATCTTTTCCATTGCACTGTGGCGGCGGAAAAGCCAGAGAAGAAGAAACTGGAAAAAAAAGGAATGTCTATTCTACTACGCTACATACATGTAGTGGCGGAAAAGCCAAATATTTTAATCACCTGGGGGTAGCAATTGCTGTCAAGGTCGTGTAACAGATATATACGGATACATCATCAGGTGGAGAAATTGAATTTTTCACTGAGTAATGATTGTAAATAAAGAAAAATGACATACACGTATGGACTTTAATTAATGTTAATCCGATAAGCTACATGTATTTCAACATATTGTAGGCTAATCGTAGGATTAGGCCTACTGACTCTAGACAACGAGTCTGAATATCATGTATAATATTAATATGTATGTGGGAAATGTACATGGGTTTGGCTGAATGCAATCCACAATCCATGTACATTACATTAATTAAAACAACTCGTAGAAGTTGCTATGCCAAGGATCCAAATAAAATAAATTTTAAAAAAACACCAGCAACCCAGACTTCGCAGGTTTCCTTTCCTTTGTGGGCTTAGAAAGGAATGAAAGTGTGAATTTTTTTCCTTGAGTTAACAGATTAGCATCCATATGTTGTTTGATCCAACATACATTATGCATGAAATAGCACACCTGTGAAAAGTTCAGCTCAATCCACTGACAGTCTCGAGAAAATAGCGAAAAACCGCTTCATTTGTTTCTTGAAAAATGTTTAGATCTCGGGGTGAGACGTAAATTGTTTCTTTCTAAAAAAATTCAGCATTTTAGGCAGAAATATTTCAGTGCGAGGTTTCTACTAACTGTTATAACCATCTTCAAACTTCAATCCTACCAATGTTGTGTGGGGGCTTTAACAGGGGCAGTATCAATACCTGGTACCCAATGTCGCGGATAGATTGGTCAATATTCTGAATAATTACAGTATGTACAGTATAAAAACATGCCCTTTGCTATATCTGAATGTCGATTATTTTGGGCCCAAGTCCCTTCACACACAAGTCACTTGTCACTCTGTTCCACACGTACAGTAGCCTAATTGTCATTACACCGCAATTTGGATAGGCCTGCAGATACAATTTTATGTACAGTAACTGCTGGTCAACTTGTATGCTTGCCAACTCAATGACTCATGCACTTACCAACTTGTACACATACCAACTTGTATGCATACATGTACCAACTCATACACAGTATGTATACAATTATATTGTATACCCATTTACCGGTACAGCTTTTTAGATGAGCTGCATAATGGACTGTAGGGACTACTACTACTGAGTACTACATACGTACATAGGGCCTTATATTCAATTTGCAGTACTGTACATGTATTTAAACTTATAGTTAACATTAACAGTTAACCCACACACAAAATACAAGATGGCAGCGTGTACACATACAGTGGGTTCAGGGTGAAGGATTTTGTTCCCCAGCCTGTGGACAGACAAAAAAACAGTACAATCACTGGTATCAGACACATACCGGTACATGGTACAGGTTTACGTAATCAAGGACATTATTGCCACATTGTTTTAGACAGTTGAGATGTTTTTAAGTTTTCTAGCAAAAAATAGAGAGAGTTGGTGCAGATCTAATTTTATCCAGACTCTTCCCAAAAAAAGTACCACGTTTGGCAACACTATTTTCAGACAAAGTCATTCTACTATAAAATTAACATGCAGATTTTTCCTATGTAGTAGTGCTGCGGGTATTATGTGAATTAGGGTTTGAATGAACACGTACAGAATACGTGTACATGTTTAGTGAGCGTAAAGCAGGGATTAAATCAAGCAGGTAGGGGGGCCTAGTGCACATTTAAAAAGTTAAGATGATACAGGTCATTGAATATTGTGAATTATTTTTTCTTAACATTTCTAAATTAGCAAATAGAGGACCAGAGTATTCACGATAACCAGTTTTCAATACCATTCGAACGGCACGTTTCTGTAGAGTGAAAAACTTGTTGCATTTAGGAGTTGGACTACCCCAAGTCAGAATTGAGTACCGTAATTTAAATACAGAGGTAAAACATATTGAGTTTATGAGTTACATGTATACAGTGTGTCTGTGAGTAATGTGCTGCTAAGGCCAATAAAAAAATATATACATGTAGTACCGCTTCCGATTACATGGCATTTCAAAACAGGGTAGGAAGGTAGGGAATTTTTTGTTTTGCAATTTTTTTTTAAATCATGTTGGGCATCTGCATGTAGTCAAGCTTAAAGCACTTGCAAAGTCCAAGGTCACATGATGCCTTCAATGGTACATGTACATGTACATTACACAGTACAGTAGCCACAGTGACTGTACATGTAGGCCTTGTGCATGTAGGCATTGTACATGTACTTTTTTTTTATTTTTTATTTTGAATGTCATACAAAATGCTACAAAATACCTAGTTGTACGATAAAAATAATAACAAATCCAGTACAAAATCCAGAGTAAGGCACTACTGTTGCTCACGCAATGCTGTTAGCACACAACAGGGGGACCAGTGACCACAGCCTACAGATTAGATTTAGGGCTGTGTATAATAATTATTGACCAGGCAAGGGCATTCTTGCCACAAACACATATTCCAAATGCCGTTCTCTTACTCTGATTGGCAAACTGTTATTTACATCATGCCGGCTTTCTTGCCCCAAAGGTTATTCAGGAACGACCTCCGGCAGAATAACCTTTCGGGCAAGAGAGCCGGCAACACGTGATGACAATTGGCCAATCAGAGTATGTGAACGGCTGAATAGGCCTTGTGTTTGCGGGAAGAATCCCGTTGCCGGGTGAATCATAACCTGCCCAGTATTAACATGGAGCTACTACTACTCTAGTACAACTCTGGTACTACTTTACATAGTTGCGGTATTACAAGTAAACCGTAACCCTCATCCTCCCGAAGGTCGCAGGTCTACCTTTGGGAGGATGAGGGTAACTGTCACTGCAACCATACTTTGCAATTACAGTGCAGGACCCTCTTCCTCAGACTGCAAAATTACAGTCCTGCTTACTGAACATGTATACATGTACATGTACAGTAGCTATTACATGTAAATTACATGTAAAAACAGGCCTTTGGGCTTTAAAGGCCCAATACAATATTGGGAAGATCGGAAATAATCAATGTCCACAGATTTCCTTCTAATTTACACAGTTTGTAGATGGTCATTATAGAATCCTCATGTTGAAATCTTATGGTCTGGGATACTGTAGGCCTACTTCCCTAGAAATCTTCATTCAAACATCGACAAATAGTTTATTACTCGCAAGTCATAAACTATTTCTTACACTACACAATGGTGCAAAAACCGTGACGTTTTTTTACCTTTTTCTACTTTCTCAGATCACCATTTGAGCTAAAACCTTTGGAGGATTGCTTTTTCGGGATGTTTAATGGTTTAACACACAAACAGTGGCAATCTTTTGACCTTTACCAATGTTGTATTGGGCCTTTAATTGCATGTTTTGGGGTTTTTTTTTTTACTTTTTAATCTATTTTGACCATTGTACATTTAATACGACAATCAAAAACTAAAGCCAGTGCTGTATGACTCATGTCCTGGAAGTGGATCATTAGTAAGTAGTAGTAGGGTAAAAACAGGGGTAGCCTATTTGACCGTTTAAATAAGAAAAGCCAAAAATTTTACCAGCTGTGTAGTTTTTGTATACGTACAGCTGATCGAATTCCCCTCCTGGTTAAAAATACCTGCACTAGTAGTCCAAGTAACTTGAACCAAGTTTGGCTTTACAATTTATGATGAGTTATCTACAAGTTGCCCTTTTTTTCTAAATTTGGAGAAGTCGGTACAACAGTGAGTCGTCTGATCCCTCCAGATTTAAAAAAAGGGCAACTTGTCAATGTAAGGTCCAAGTTTGTTTGGACTAGATCATTTAAAATTGCCCTTGACCGTTTTGCTTGCATTAAAACTACCGCCTATGGCACCTACAAGTACAATAATTAATTCACATTCCACCAATATTGAATGTACATACAGGTGTCTCTTCAGACTCTGTTACAACTTCCATGTGCTTACGACCGGGAGGGATTTTGGAATGTAGGCTTGTAAAGTTTAAAGTTCCCGATACCGGTAATGTTTATTAAGAACAAAATAAAAAAAAAAAAAAAAAATTGGTTGCTGCATGTTTACGCCCTATTGCTAGAGAAATTGTACACGTTAGTCCCAGTAACTCGGACCGACCCCATCGCCCGACCCCATCATTTTTTTTGAAAAAGGGCGAATGTAACCTGGGCCCACGTTACTTGTACGTACTAACAACAAGAGTGACTTTGAACCTTGGAATAAATATTACTACTACTACTACTAGTCATGGTAGTATTACAAAAAATAGAGCAAACTCCTTTCATAATTTGCATTGCTATGCTCTAGTAATGTAGTATTATTATACTAATATCAATGTACATTTAGTTCAAGTAACTTGGACCCTTACATTTATAATCGCCCTTTTTTTTTTTTAATTGAGGGGGTCGGTCGCCCCATGCATTGGCCCAACCACTCAATTTTTTTAACAAAAGGCGATTGTAATGTAAGGGTCCAAGTTACTCGGACTACTCTACAGTATTACTATTACTATTAGTAAAGTAGGACAGCACTACAGTAGTACAGTACAGTACTAGTACTTGTAGTAGTAGTACTGTAGTAGTCGTAGTACTAGTACTAGTAGTACTACAACTTAAGTACTAGTAGTACTTTAGTACAGTACTACAACTACTAGTACTAGTAGTAAGTAGTAAGTAGCATGTACTGATGTAGTAAGTTACTAAATAAGTACTAAGTAGTATTTATTAGAAACTGTCATGTCTATGTTATTCAACAGGTCAGCGTTCATGAGTAATGTACTACTACTACTTTAGTAACTAATACTAGTAGTACTAGTAGTACTACCTCAATGGTAGTACCATGGTAGTACTACTACACTAGTACTACTACTAGTACTAGTACTACTACTAGTAGGCCCATAATGTTTAACCATGGAGTAAGGAAATACGTATTGTCAACACGGTCAACACGGTGCATGATGCTTGACAAAGTTTACGTAAATTTTTCTTTCGAAAGGCAGCTTCACGACGGAAAGAAGGCTCTAAATCCCAGCGGCAGTAATCACAGCATCGCAAAGAAAAGGCCCTCAGTTATCGACCACCCACCTTTAGAAAGAACCACTTCACTGTGAATGCGATACTGCGGCTTATTCCGGCCGACGGACCCGCAGTAGAACGAAGTCCAAAGTTGGTGGAGAAGCGACGACTATGTTGGCTTGCCTCATCGTTTTCGTTTCCCAGGTTATATAAACTTGCGAGGTCGACTACCACCTGGTGTGTGTGTGGGGGGAGGCGTGTACAGGTTTGTGTGTGCTTAGTGTACAGTATGTGTGGGATTTTTTTTTTTTTTTTTTTTTTTTTTTTTTGCGGCTCATAAAATATACGGAGTGTCTTTTGTGCCATCAATAAACAGTGACCTCGTGAAGTGTTTGTGTTTTTGTTTGTGTAACAATGGGCTTTCTGAATAATAATTCTTAATTATAGAATTATTATTTTTATGACGTTGATGAAGATCGAACCGCGTAAACTAGTTATCGCATGACCGATTGAGGTGAGTACCGGCTTTGTATCGGAAATTATTATTTCGGTTTTTTTTAATATTTTTACATGATTCCTGGGCGTATTCTGCCATGAGTGACCTTTCGTTGACTCTCGTTGACCGAACGTTGGCCCCCTGCATGCAAGCTGTGAAGCAGATTCTGCGTATAAAAAAAATAGGGTGTCGTATTACTTATAACATCTTCAAGAAGTTATCTTGTTTTGGAATAATATTCTTCAAGTTTATTTCAGTTTGATCTTTGAGTCTGTGTTTTATTTCGGGTCTTAATAGAGCTATTTCTACCTCCCTGGATAGAGGGAAATTATAGTTTATGTGTTTCACTGTAAAAAAAATTTAAAAAAATCCATAGACTTTGCTATACTTTAACTCCATTAGTGTATGCTTTGTTGGAACTATAAGTTATAACTCTTTTTTTCATAGGATATTATTTTGGTAATTTTAGTCAGTAAGCAGTTTGCAACATTTTTGTATATCACCCTAGGATATCAAAGGGATAACACAACATTGATCGAGTTTAAAGAATAGCATCCATATTGTCTGATCCAACATAATTATGCATGAAATAGCACACCTGTGAAAATTTCAGCTCAATCCGTCAACCGAGTCTCGAGAAAATCGTGAAAACCGGTTCATTAAGTTTGTTTCGCGAAGATGCAGCATTCAACGCCGTACGTACTGTTCCGAAAAATGGTTTAGATCTCGGTGAGACGTAAACTATTTCTTTTACTCATTTCTCCCAAAATACAACATTTTAGGCAGAAACATTTCAGTGAGAGGTTTCTTCAAACTGTATGAGTTTCATGTAAATCTGTGAACATGTCTGTTTTTCGATCTTACCAATGTTGTGTAGGGGCTTTGAATGCTTGCAAATAAAGGATAAGCAAAGCGTTACTCCATCCTTATTTCTCTTATAGCAAATTACGTTCATTATTTGAAAACACTTTCCGAGTATCGTCCGTAGGTACTGAATTGATTGCAACCTGAGCTAGTCTATGGAAAACAGTAGAATGAATACCTCGATAGAGGGCGCTCTGATCTACGTGCCTGACAGTTGCTAGGGACCCCTAGGCCTAATCATTCACCACACGGCCCAGGGCAACTTTCTTAGAACGAAAGTATTATTTTGCTAGATTTAAAGTAAGGAAAAAGAAAGGAAATCACGATCCAGTATATAGTTACAACAAAACTGTGCTGTTCGTTGTGACAAAAGGCTTGAAGTCCCTTTTCAAAAATTTTGGAAGATCGAAAAACATCGATGTTCACAGTTTTTCCTTTTAACTTAGGCCTACACAGTTTATGGTCATGGTAAAATCATTATGTGGAAATCGTGCGGTCTGGGATGCTGTAATTATTTTTCGAGAAATATCACAAACCTTCGGCTGATATGTTTTGTTTTCTATAAATAAATAAGAATAAATCAAGACGTATTAAAATGATTGAATGCATAATGTGTTTTTTTCTTCAATTAATAGGCCGTACGACCAAATCATTCTTTAAGTGACGGATGGCAATAATGGAATAAAGTTGTATAGGAGTTGTTGCCCAGTGATGTGATGGTTTGTTGTTTGCCTTCCTTCCTGTCTGTCTGTCTGCCTGTCTACCCGCCTGCCTGTCTAGGCTATAGGACTAGCTATGTCGGTCTATATCTGCTTGTTTGCAGATCTGTCCGCTTGTCGGCAAATTATCTGCCCGCCTGCCTGCTTGCCTGCCTGCACTCTTGTGAACTATAATGATGTCTGTCTGTCCTCCTGCATACCTGACAGCCTATGTCTGCCTGCCCGACCACCCGCGCGCCGTGCGTGCATTCCAGCCGACCTGCCTGCCGTTCATGTGTTCGTGCCTGCAAGCCTCCGTTTAGTTGTCTGTTTGACTGTATATTTTGCTGTCTGCCTATTTTCTGTCTGTCTGCCTGTCGGCCTGTCCGTCCGTCTGCATCTCTCAGAGATGCAGACGGACGGACAGGCATACAAGCAGACAGACAGAGAGACGGGCAGATAGAGCGGTTCTATCTGCCCGTCTCTCTATCTGTCTGCCTGTATGCCTGCCTGCCTGCCTGTCTACCTGCCTGACTGCCCGACTGCCTGTCTACCTGCCCGACTGCCTGCCTGCCTGTCTACCTGCCCGACTGCCTGCCTGCCTGTCTACCTGCCCGACTGCCTGCCTGCCTGTCTACCTGCCCGACTGCCTGCCTGCCTGTCTACCTGCCCGACTGCCTGCCTGCCTGTCTACCTGCCCGACTGCCTGCCTGCCTGTCTACCTGCCCGACTGCCTGCCTGCCTGTCTACCTGCCCGACTGCCTGCCTGCCTGTCTACCTGCCCGACTGCCTGCCTGCCTGTCTACCTGCCCGACTGCCTGCCTGCCTGTCTACCTGCCCGACTGCCTGCCTGCCTGTATACCTGCCCGACTGCCTGCCTGCCTGTCTACCTGCCCGACTGCCTGCCTGCCTGTCTACCTGCCCGACTGCCTGCCTGCCTGTCTACCTGCCCGACTGCCTGCCTGCCTGTCTACCTGCCCGACTGCCTGCCTGCCTGTCTACCTGCCTACCCGGCCTGCCGCCTGCCGCCATGTGTTCTTGTCTATGCTAGCCTCCGTTTGTCTGCCTGTCTGTTTTGCTGTATGTCTGCTCGCATGATCTGCCGTCCGTCTGTCTGCCTCTCTGGCTATAATTTTTAGGGCGAGGAAGCTTATAATATTATAATTATAATTACTGGCGTGTGGTAAGGATATTGTGCAACCGCGCACCGGATTTCGTGTCGGCTATTATCGAGAAAAAAAAACCAACACACCAATAGAACAAAAATGCATGTACGTGTAGGTGACAATGCCGTTCCCTGGCAACCAAAGATTATCATTGTGTGACTGCCTGTCTGCCTGCCTGTCTGCCTGCCTGCCTGCCTGCATGTCTACCTGTCTGCCCCACTGCCCGTATGTCTGTCTGTCTGTCCGTCTGTCTGTAGGTGGGTCTGACTATGTCTTTCTGCCTGCCTCCCTGTATGTCTACCTGCCCGTCTAGTTTCTGCCTGTCTGTCTGTTTGTATGCCTGTGTGCCTGTCTGCCCGTCTATTAATTTTGTGAGCCTGTCTGCCTGCATGTAAGCCTGACATGTCATAATCCATGCTATATTCCTGCCTGCCTGCCTGTCTGCCTGCCTGGCTGCCTGTCTGCCTGCCTGCCTGTCAGTCTACCTGCCTGTCTGCCTGCCTGCATGTGTACCTGTCTGCCCTACTACCCGTCTGTCTGTCTGTCCGTCTGTCTGTAGGTGTGTCTGACTGTCTATTAATTTTGTGAGCCTGTCTGCCTGCATGTAAGCCTGACATGTCATAATCCATGCTTGTATTCCTGCCGGCCTGCCTGCCTTGATGACACTATGAACATCTAAACCGTGAAAAGTGGGTGAAAATGTCATTTCGCCGTGAAACTAAAAAGTCACTGTGATTTCACGGTGCATTTTACAGTGAAATCTCCGTGAAAATAATCTCTTCTCTGACCCGATAAGGACATATTTAGGTCACTCAAGATCGACCTTGAAAAAAAAGGTGAATATCTAGTGTGGCAAGCTCCAGCCTTGGGGGATGGCTAATTCAATTACCAGTAGGGACCACCGTCCAGCCCCATAGAGGTACTGTATGGTGTCCTTCTTACCTGCCACTCCCAGATACTTCTCTAGCCATTTACCACCAAGAATGTGGCCTTGAAGACCACTGGTTAAAACACCTTGAAAATGACTTGGCTAACTGTGTGCCATGAAATAGGGGTGAAAACACGGTGAATTTTCTTTTCACGGCTAAATGACATTTTCACCCCATTTTCACGGTTTAGATGTTCATAGTGTGAATTCCAGGCTTTGTTTGTCTGTCCGTCTGTCTGCCTGTCTGTATGTCTGTCTGTCTGCTTGCCTACTTGCCTGCCTGCCCGCCTGCCTGTGTACCTGCCTGCATCGATCACTGTCTGCCTGTCTGTCTGTATGTCTGTCTGTCCGTCCGTATGTGTGTCTGTGTGCCCTGTAGCCTATAAGCCTGTCTGCCATGCCAGCATGTATGCTATTCCTGCCGGCCTGCCTGCCTTCATGAGTTCCAGCCTCCGTTTGTCTGTCTGTCTATTTTGTCTGTCTGTCTCTCTGCTGTGCTGTCTGTCTGCCAGCCTGTGTCTATCTATCTGTCTGTCTATCCGTCCGTCTACCTCTCTGTACATACATTTTAGCCCAGGAAGTATTATTATTATAATTACTGGCGTGTGGTGAGAATTTTGCAACCGCGCACCGTATTTCCAGTCCGCTATCATCGAAAAACAAAAACAAAAACAAGTGCACACGAACCAAATAGGGGACGACGCCGTTCCCCTGGCAACACCAAATTGGCTACCACGTTGAAGCAATAAGACACGCATTTCGCACTCAGTAAATATGACCCCGGCAAATGAAAGTCGGTAAATACGCACGGACCGACACTGTTTCGCACGTATAACAACAACAAATTATATTTTTGTTAATTTAGATAATGATTATACATTCTTATCTCATGGCAGAAAATGGGAAACAACGAGGACTTTGAGGATCATACCCACCATGGCCTGAATTTCTTGTTCTACGTCCAGGTCATTCCTTTAGAATGACCGATGGCAATATTGTATAAAGTTAGGAATGTATGCCAATGTGATGGTTTGTTGTTTGTCATTCTGCCTGTGTCTGTCTAGCAATGCAGCCCGCCTGTCTATCTGCTTGTCTGCCTGCCTGGCTGCCTGTCTGTCGGCTTGCCTGCCTGTCTGCCTGCCTGCCTCCCTGCCTGCCTGTCTGTCAGTCTGTCTGCATGCCAGCTTGCCTGTCGTCTGCCTGCCTGCCTGCCTGCCTGCCTGTCTGTCAGTCTGTCTGCATGCCAGCTTGCCTGTCGTCTGCCTGCCTCCCTGCCTGCCTGTCTGCCTGCCTGCCTGCCTGCCTGCCTGCCTGTCTGTCAGTCTGTCTGCATGCCAGCTTGCCTGTCGTCTGCCTGCCTGCCTGCCTGCCTGCCTGTCTGTCAGTCTGTCTGCATGCCAGCTTGCCTGTCGTCTGCCTGCCTGCCTGCCTGACTGTCTGCCTGTCTGCCTGCCTGACTGTTTTTCAGCATTTTAACCATTTTCTTGTAACCTAATGTCTGTCGACTGAAGCTGTCCTTTTATTTATTTGCAATATATGTTTCTAATGATTTTGTGACAATAAAGTTCCAGTTTAAAATGCCAAAAAAATGCAAAATGCCTGCCTGACTGTCTGCCTGTCTGCCTGACTGCCTTACTGTCTGCCTGCCCGTCTGTCTGTCTGCCATGCCAGCATGTATGCTTGCATTGATCCTGCCGCCCTGCCAGCCTCCATGGGCTCTTGCCTGCTAGCCTCCGTCTGTCTGTCTGTCTATTTTGTCTGTCTGTCTTTTGTCTGTAATTACTGACGCGTAGTGAGAATATTGTACAACGTTACCGCGCACCGAATTTCCTGTCCGCTGTTATCGGAAAAAAAACCAACGGCACACGAACCAAATGGATGACAATGCCGTTTCCCTGGCAACCCCAAATTGGCTACCACTTTGGAGCCACGCCTTTCCCACTCCGTAATCGTGACCCCGGCGAAATAAATGTCAGTAAAAAAAAAACACGGACTGATACCCGCGTTGCGTGTACTCCCTCACTAAATTAAATTTTGTGAAATAAATAATAGAATAATATTCTGATGTACATGTACCGGCTTGAAAGTACTCCAATGCTTATTCATTTCTTGTTTACCCCGGGTGGTCCATTCAGCTGAAAAACTCACCGATCGCTCATGGATCCCACCTTACAGAGCGATCATAATAAAACTTAAAAAGTTGTGTAAAAAATACAGTAAAAATACAGTTCATGTATACTATTCATGTATAATAATTATCATAAATTATGTTCTAAAAATTCACGGAATCACGGGGCAAAGATAACGATTTAATAGGGGAGTACACAATGACATAGTACAGCAAAGCATCACGATCACAATAATTAGATATGATTTAACTGTTTTAGCTGCTCAACAAGCTATTGTTAATCATTGCAGGCTGTGACAAGCCTGGAAAGATTTATCGCAACAATTTTCCACTTTCCATTTTGGGTTGTATAGGAGAACCACACTACCAACGGTAATATGATGATCATGTAATGGACCTTTCCCATGAAATATGCAAATAAGAGCTGGCGCATGCGCTTTACTAAATTGGTGGGCAAACGAGTGCGCGTTGCGTGCAGGTTTCGAAATACGCGCGCAGGAGACGCTGAATAGCCAATGACCGCACGCCAAACTGTTAGTGAGAAGGAACGCGCGCACGCCCGTGGAATACTATGATTGGTTGGCAGCCCGCTTGCCCACCAATTTAGTAAAGCGCATGCGCTAGGTCTAATTTGCATATTTCATGGGAAAGGTCCATTCACTGACTGCAATACAAGTAATAACATTATTGACGTATCTTGGTGCACTGTCTGATAGACATTATTTCGAACACCGCGGTATAATATGGATCTCTCCTCTATTCTGGAGAGTTTTCCGTCCTAGCTTGGTACATAGGGCCTACCGCCGATGCGGCGGATGTTCTATGTGACAGCTTAAGAAAGGTATAGGGGCCTACATCAATCAAAATTAACTTGGGGTTAAATAAATCGGTATGGTTATAAAACCCAAGGTGTCTATCTTTTTTTAAACCAACAATTTACAAACGAGGTATTTTTGTCCGAAATCACTTTGGAGACGGACGTGGCAAAATTAAGTGCTAAAATAAAAACTCTAGATAAAATCCTTTATTGATTATGTTGTGAACATTACCTAAGAAGAGTTTTTAACCCTTTTTCAAATCATTCTTCTGTATCCTTTTAAGAATGGTTCGTCATGCTCTATTACTAGCTATTATATCAAGCCATTGCACCCGAATTTTTGACGCATTACCCCATACAAGATCAAATGCGTCAAATGGAGTGAAAGAGGCGGGGCCTGTATAGACCCAACAGGGTGGAAGGAAATGGGGGGGGGCTTAATAGGAGACAAAACGACTGGGGTATTTCCAGGGAAATCCATTGCGTCACCTGACTCTGTGGCGAGATGATCTGGCGAAGGATTCTTCCCGCCCTTCTTATGGGTAAGTGATCGATATGGCGAGTTGCTGGATTGGTGAGAGTGTGCATGGTGAGATGTGGTGAGTGTGGTGAGATAGGGTGTGGGCGAAGTGTGGGTGTGGTGAGAAAGAATAGGATCAAAATCACAATAGCGGATGGAGATTTTTCCTCGCGTCTAAACATTTTCCAAAATCAAAAGGCCTTTATCCCATGCACACCAGTAAAACTAGATAAAACTTATTGTAATCTCCATGGAAATAAGATAAAATGAGAATAAGATAAACTAATAGTAGCAAAACAAAATCAGAACGGAAAATGGGATTTAATTAACGTATAGGCCCCTATGCATATGATTTATCAATTACTTTGTAATCTTTTTTGTAATGACGATGACAACTTTGATGGGACCGGGACTTGAACCCGAGACCTCCAGATTTCCGGGGCAGCGCTCTTAATAGGCCCTACCAACTGAGCTATCCAGTCCTAGATGGCGGCCTTCCCAAAATAGTCAATTAAACCTTGCCGGGGTGAATAATTCGGGTGAACAATTTGACATCAATGTGAAACCACACGTGAAATAAACCACGTGAATTCAAACCCCGTCCAAATGGCAAAATGTCTTCGCTAAATTCTGGAAATTTTCAACATTTCCTAGTCTGATTCTATAGTCTGAAACTAAAGTCAAAAGCAAATTAAAACAAAATACAACCCTATATATGAGCAGATTATTTATTTCCAGTACATGAAACTGATGCTTTTGGAGTGATGAAGATTTTGAACGAGGTACGGAATTTCCAGGCAAGAATGAACGCCGAATTCGAATGTATACGGTTGACACCGGTTGAATGTGAACGCAAAAACACCGGACACCGAAGAGGTAACGAAAACAAGAAATCACCCTGCGTGATAATGCCGGTACACTGATTCGGCAAGAGAAGTTGCTCACGGTGCTGGCTTGCCGGTTTGTCTTTCATTCTCTTCTCGGCAGTTTTGAGACTGGATCCGGTACTGGCTCATGTCTGCTACCTGGGCAACGAGCCCGACTCGAGCGGGAAGATGCGCTGGGTCCTGCCGTACCGAGACCCGTGCGCCTGCAGCCGGCTCCACCTCGGCCCGCTGAACGTGCGCGCACCGACCCGGCCCTTCCGACCCGTGTACCTGGACTTGCCGATGGTCAGTGAGGATCGCGAGGAGGTGGCCAGGTTCCTCAACTGCACACAAGCAGCTGCAGCAGCACGTGCAGCTGCTGCAGCACGTGCAGCTGCTGCAGCACGTGCAGCTGCTGCAGCACGTGCAGCTGCTGCAGCGGCAAAGACAACTACTACTGCAGCAACGCTTACAGGTGAGTTTCCCTCCCTTGTCTCGACCTGTCCTGACTTGAACGCACCCAACCCGACGCGACCTAACCCGTCTTGTGCTGTCAGGAACTTCACCTGTTGTTACCCTATAACATGGCACAAAATATCATGCCCTGCCCTGCCCTGCCCTGCCCTGCACTGCCCTGCCCTGCCCTGCCCTGCCCTGCCCTGCCCTGCCCTGCCCTGCCCTGCCCTGCCCTGCCCTGCCCTGCCCTGCCCTGCCCTGCCCTGCCCTGCCCTGCCCTGCCCTGCCCTGCCCTGCCCTGCCCTGCCCTGCCCTGCCCTGCCCTGCCCTGCCCTGCCCTGCCCTGCCCTGCCCTGCCCTGCCCTGCCCTGCCCTGCCCTGCCCTGCCCTGCCCTGCCCTGCCCTGCCCTGCCCTGCCCTGCCCTGCCCTGCCCTGCCCTGCCCTGCCCTGCCCTGCCCTACCCTGCCCTGCCCTGCCCTGCCCTGCCCTCACTCGACAAAAAAAAAACACTAGAGAACTTGTATTATTTTGTTTCTGATTCAGCACCGGCAAGCTTGCGTGAGGATGTCTGCGAGGGCATTTACATGAACATCAGCTGCGTCGTCGGTCAAGCGATCGACATCCAGTGGTGTCTGTACGGCAGGGAGGCCGGCCATGCAGGTTGCGAGAAGGGGAATGTTGAAGTCTGCGGTGATGAGGAAGCATCCCTCGTTAACGTGAAGGCTCGTTGCCAGGGAAAACAGTACTGTAAAATCCCGGCCACTAATTCTTTCTTCGGCGGCGATCCTTGTGGAGGTGTCGGCAAATACCTTGCGGTCATCTACTCGTGTCTGTCAGCTTAGAGGATGTGAGTTTTCAACCGACACGACCATGGTTCTGAAACCATTTCAAAGTTTTGCACCGTGCACGCAGCAGAATAGGCACAACCCTTTCTACGAGGGTCTCCACGGACTGAAATTCGTTTCGGTTTACGCGGCTCATGGTTATGAGGACGCGACTTACAACGGGCAATATTGGGTTTCAGTGACGCTGAAAGCAACAGGACTATTCTACTAAGAGCCTGGACGCATGGAAATTCTGACATAAACTTGAACGGCGATCGCAGTACAATCTGGGTAATGTTGTGTATAAGATACTGCAAGGCAATTGAGGTAGGCCTGCTGTTATAATAATAATAATTATGAGCGCCAATTTTCCAGTCCACGTTTGAAATTGCTGGGTTGGCATGCTACGGTATGTATTTTTTTTCTTTTTGGATTTTAAGTCGTAATCGTAGCGGCGAGATATTGATGTAAATTCGTGTACTTGATTAAATTTGGATGTTATTATTCTTGCAATGCACATGCAAATGGTCTGTGTCAAAATCGATGAAGCGTTGTTACAAGATCTATAGGATTGAGGCATGGAGATGAAATCGGTGAAATTGGAAACGTCGGCAAACTGTTGGTCGCGGCTTAGTTCCTCGCCCCACCACTTGCTGTTGTCAAACAATAGAAAGCGCCATCTTTGTATAGAGATTAGATGGCGACACTGCTTTAAAGGCAGATCGGGAAACATCGATGTCCACAGATTTCCTTCTAATCTACACAGGTTGTGGATGGTCATGATAGAATCCTCATGTTGACATCTTACGGTCTGGGATGCTGTACTTCTCGAGAAATCTTGACTCAAACATCGACGAACAGTTTATTACTCGCGAGTAATAAACCATTTCTTACACTACAGAACGGTGCGTAAACCGTGACGGTTGTTTGCCCTTCTTCTACTTTACCATTACCATTTTAGCTAAAACCTTCGCAGGATTTCTGCTTTGGAATGTTTAATGGTTCCTCACACATACTGTGGCAATCTTTTGACCTTTATCAATGTTGTATAGGGCCTTTAAATTAAACCTCCAGTATCTCCCCTTCTAGATAACACACTAATAATATTGAAGAAAACTCTCTACAATGCATATGGAACAATCGACCACGACTAATTCCTGGTATTGACTCGCCACGGCTCTTCTTGGTCCGATAGAGCTGGTTATTCCGCTCTCTCGACCCCCCTCCCCTCTCTCCACCTCTGTCTCTGCCTCTGTCTGTCTGCCGGTCTCTCTCTCCCTTGAACCGAGTCCACTTCAGGGCCGTGGCGTAGGCGCAACATTTCTACGCGGAGGGATGTTAGCGCTAAACGTACAATATTTATGTAAGATAGGGGAGGAAAGAGAGAGAAAGACAGAGAAAGCCAGAGAAAGACAGAGACAGGAAGAGACAGGAAGAGACAGGAAGAGACAGGAAGAGACAGGAAGAGACATGAAGAGGCTGAGAGAGGAAGAGAGACAGAGAAAGAGGCAGAGACAGATACAGACAGGGGCGGAGCCAGAGAATAATTATAGGCAGAGAGAGCTATAGAGAATGCCATTTCCCCGTAATCACTCCCTCACGTGACCGGGCCCACGCCCGCGTCCTTGGTATACGGTACCCTCCGACCAATCAGGAGCGAGCAGCTCGACATAACCTGCGTGCGCATCGAGGGCTGCGCTGACCCGTGGCCACGCCTATTCCTGGCACGTTTCCAGTAAAAAAAAAATTGAAGACGATCAGGGCCAGGGACTGACAGCACCGTGGTTAGACGAATAAACCTCTTCACCCGATCGTTCTGACAATATGTCAATTATTGGGCTCAGTGGAAATAGACGTCTGTAATTCTGTAAGGCAAATTATAATTATTCCTTTCACCTATTTGGCCCGTTCACCGTTAATGACGTACAGTAAGTGCCATGCATCTAGTACGCTGCTCGAAATGTGCTGTCGAGAAGTGAATTGTGTCCAGAAGTGTCGTTAACAATAGCGTCGCTCTTAATCATTATGTCCAATATTCTAGGACAACCAATTTTTTACTTCGTGCAGTCAGATAGAGGCATTCAATTGGGGGAACAAAACTCGCTTTGCACCGGAAGAACGATGGAAGCTAAACAAAGACCATGCCACGTTTTCAATACCAAGTAAAGTCAGATAAAAAAGGGTTAAAGGTAGTTTAAGCATTTTAATATTGCAAAGTGTTTGGGTAGGTTGGTGGGCTGGTGGGTTGGACAGCCGGCTACAGATACAGCCGATTTCATGAAACATTGGTTCATGGCGTAACTCCATACACTTACGCCATATCTTATTGCGTAAGTTGCGCAATAACGTTATGACGCATTTCACGAAGGTAAGCCAGTGTCCGAAATTGGCTTCAAGAGCTATACGGCTAGGGCTATTGTCTTCGCATCTCTGTGTATTTTCACTGAGGGGGAAGACCTAGACCTAGCTCTAGACGCCCGTTTCGGACACGGCCTTACGCATTATCTTGATGAGTCGGAAGTCGGCCACAAAAAAAATACTGTGGCACTACACGTCGGTCAAGCGGACCGTTAACACCGAAGATGAGCACCTCGCCGAGAGATTGCTTCGCGACAGAGCAAATCATTTTGGATACTCTCAACGGCAGCGAAATTATAGAGGATGATTCCCTGTTTTAACCCTTTCGGTACTAAATTGCTGAGCAGAGGCCAAAACCTATACTGAATTAATATTGACACTGCCTATTGTAAGAACTCCACAACGTTCTGTAGGTCTGTGGCGTTCTCACTATGAACATCTTAACCGTGAAAATGGGGTGAAAATGTCAGGTGATTTCACGGCAGCGTGGAAATAATCGCTTCTCTGACCTGGTAAGGACATCTTCATGTCACTAAAAAAACCGTGAATATCTAGGGTGGCAAGCTCCAGCCTTGGGGAATGGCTAATTCAATTACCAGTAGGGACCACCAGTCCCATAGAGGTAATGTGTTGTATCCTTGTACCTGTCACTCCCAGATACTTCTAAATTGTCTCTTACCACCAGGAATGTCGCCTTGGAGACCACTGGTGAAAACACCGTGAAAATGACTTGGCTAACTGTGTGTCATGAAAAGGGGTGAAAACACAGTGAATTTTCTTTTCACAGCTAAATGACATTTTCACCCCATTTTCACCGTTTTGATGTTCATAGTGTCTGTAGGGCTGAAATGAAAAACAACACACGCATCCCTTTTTATATCGACAGCTTATCTCACTGCCTCCAAATGTCCACTACACGTATGCTCCCAACGAACGTTTCATGCAGCTTGTGTACTTCACAGCGTGTGTAGTTCATTATGACCCAATGTCACCTAAGTGAAAATCCGATATTTCGCAGCTAAGTTGAGATTCGTAAAATCGATTGCATGTTATAGTGCAGCTACGCCATACATTATTTTATGCTGTAATTACCGGTAGACCTATAATTATTATTGCGCCATAAGCAGATAAGGTGTAAGTAACGAACTTTGTCGTGAAGTCGCCCGCAATTCTAAGATTTGCAAGTCATTTAGCAGTTTGCAACCTTTAAGCTTTCTGCACGACGCCGTGTTCATAAAATCGTTCAAAATTCTTCCATTGAGATGCCATTCGATTTGCTTTCTTTGCTTGGAAATACAGACAAAGCATGCAACATCCGACCACCCATTGTCCGTCTATAGCGCGAATGGAAACGTGAGGCGAAAGTGATATAGGGGCTATAATCACTCATAAGCCAGTATCCATTATTTCCGAATAAAGCAATGCAAAGGGGTTAACATTCAGGAACACAGCTTTATTTCTTTTGGGTTCAACGACCTCCTCGGATAATAATGTGATTTGCTTTTTTTTGTTTAGAGAATCATTCATCGTGTATAATAATTAAGATGTAAATCATTTACCATTGCTCATGAAGAGACATAGGGGCCTACCCAAAATGGTTTCCAATATCCCGAATGTCACTTTGCAAACGGTATGGCATAGGCCCCTAACTAAGTCATAATTATATGCATATGTCAAAAAGTTCACTACATCCATCCAGCAAAAGTGCTCAAGCAACTTCGACAGCTGATGGGTATTCTATATATCGGATGCGTCTTTCATATAGGATCGGTTGAATAAAGACTGGATTCATAACTTAACTGTGTTGCGAACGTTTCCATGTTAAACCATCACTGCAGATGATGAGATGAAAATCGCTGTCCCGGACTTTTTCACCGTCAAAGGATAGCCTGCAAGTTTGCCTAAATTAATGTTTCATTTTTGCAATGACAGAAGATTACCGTGAAAGTTTGCTTCAATGTTTGCTGAGAATGGAGTCGAGTGGATCTTTGGTGTTGATTCGAAAATGGTAATAACATGAATTCAAGGAGTTTTGCATCCGTATACGGTATTTGCTGCAGGTCCGATCTGTAAGTAAATAAGTGTCTGTTCTTGGCGAAATTAATTTGATATCCGTAAATTTTCGAAGTTTTAGGCAGCAAATATACATTAGCCGTTCCTGTTTTTCTCTTTTCCCCCAAAAATGCTTTGTAAGGCCGTGTGGTGTGTGCAGATGGCTTCCGGACCTGACAAAGGTTTGTCTGGCAAATGTACAGAGAATTGCTTAGAGATTCTGTTTAGGAGGCTTGATTCGGTCAACTCTGTAACTGGGATCCTGTCCCGCTAGCCAGTAGGTGAGTATCTCGCCCTTGCCCTGCGGGAACAGAAGCGAACACGAAAAAAACAAAGCCCTTGTTAAAAACTTACACAGGAAGGAGTACTATTAGGAGTGTTAATAACCACAGCACCAAATAACCTTTAGATGGACAGCGCCTATTAGAAACGACGTCAGGATACCGCAATGCCATAGGGGGCCCGACTAACTTGCACGGGTATACCGGTACGTGTGAGATTATAAAGCACGATTTGAGACAGAGAATTCAGGACACTTATTGCATGGCACTACACAAACCCTATATAACTGGTATCCTGCTTGAGCTTGTAAATGCAATATGTTTCCGCGTTACCAATGAATTTTCTGCCTGAAATCGTGCTGGGTATAACGTGTGACGTGACACGGGCCCTTTTTCGAAAATCCAGCGTCGGCTATTAAAGGTTCTGGCCTTGTCTTTCTTTCCTCCGTCCGGTTGACAATGCATTTGGCTTCGTTTTTTTAATGTCATATACTGAGTTTCAGAATCCATAGCTTCGACTTCAACTTCAGACTGTGTGTTTTTAGCTTTTTCAACAGAGACGAAGGTTAAGTCGAAGACTAAGCCGGGTTTTCGAAAAAGTTCCACACGCTCAACTGGCATGCCCACGCCGATGAGCCCTATAGTTTTGACTCAAGGTTTTCCAAAATGGCGGCTTCCATTAATTTACGCTCTGGGGCCCCCCTTTTTTTTGGTCCCTGTTGGTGTTCTTGTTTTTCAGACAATTCTGATCAGCAGTGCATGATAGAGGCCCAGCTCTGTAGAGCGATTCCAGTCTGATTGTGTGTGTGAGTCTCTTCGTTGGCCTCGGTGTAGCCCGTTTGGCCGAATTGCGATTTTTCTGCCGGCACTTTGGGTTATTACGTTGAGCGCGTTTAGTCCTTATGGTAGGCCTACGCCACACTGCCAAACCATGCGCAACGGAACATGGAAATGTTGACAATTTGGAAAATCAAATGTAAAAAACGGCAGACGACCCGAGCCGAGAGGATGATTTGTCCATACCTTCATGGCGACCAGTCCCCTCTCCACAAGCTCGTATCCACCCAACTCCTCCAGGACCTGGCGACACTCGGGACTCACGTGGATCTTCAGCGCTGTCAGGTGGGGAAGATTGTCGTTGGGTTGATGGAGAAATGGAAGGGTACAGGGAAAGGTTGTTCGATAACGTCGACCAAATGGGGCAGGAAAGCGTGAGTGAGTGATTGAGTGGCTGAGTGATTGAGTGACTGAGTGTTTAAGTGACTGAGTGATTGAGTGACTGAGTGATTGAGTGACTGAGTGAGTGACTGAGTGATTGAGCGACTGAGTGATTGAGTGACTGAGTGATTGAGTGACTAAATGACCGAGTGTCTGAGTGAATGAGTGTTTGAGTTTTTGAGGAACTGAGTGACTTCGAGATTGTGGGACAGAGTTACTAGTAACCAAGTGAGTAAGTGAATGAGTGAGTGACTGACTGACTGACTGAGTGACACACGAGCACCAACCGACCGACCGACCGACCGACCGACCGACCGACCGACCGACCGACCGATCGACCGACCGATCGACCGACCGATCGACCGACCGACTGAGGTTCCATAAAAATCCAAGAATAGTTCCTCGACGTGAACTCACCAAGTCCGTTGGACTCCATGCGAGAGGCGGTGTTCACCGTGTCTCCGAAGAGACAGTAGCGGGGCATGGTCAAGCCTACAACACCTGCCACGCAGGAACCTGAGGCACACGAAACAATACAAATAACGTCAGGAAGGGGAAAGGGAATTACGGGGACTATGGCTTGCTTTTTTAAAGCAAGGAACAAACTATTAACAATTAGAAGTGCCTGACAATTAGGCAATCGCAAAGGGCCTTTGAGAGAGGTTTTGTAAGGATCGCAACGCCAGGCTTGATTCGAATTCGTCAGGCCCTCCTTATTTTCATTTTGGTCACCTTAGTCAGTATAATAAGCAATTTTACATATTGATCCAAGAAACAACCGTCTGTGTACGATGTGCAAGGGAGAGCAACACAATAATCTATACAAAATCATGCATGGCAACGCAGATTGGTTTTAAATACAAACCTATGAATGTTTTTTTTTGCAAATTGATTACAGAATTAAATGGCCAAAATGCAAATTTCATTGTTGAGTGGGTCCCACGTGGGGAGAGCCTCGTTAGTCTAATTGATGAGCTAATTATAGCACTTAAAAGGTATACTAGTTAGAAAAAAAAACCAACTCATTTGGTTGCTGCTACGAATGTTTATGCACTCTACCCAATGGACCTTTCCCATGAAATATGCAGGCGCATGCGTTTTACTAAATTGGTGGGCAAACGAGTGCGCGTTGCGTGCAGGTTTCGAAATACGCACCCAGGAGATGCTGAATAGCCAATGACCGCACGCCAAACTGTTAGTGAGAAGGAACGCGTGCACGCCCGTGGAAAACTATGATTGCTTGCCATTGATCTCCAAAATAAAGACTGGATAGGACACCGCGCGTTGCTCGTGCACAAAATACGCGGTCGAACAATGGCGGCGCACAACGCTTCAGGAGGGTAGAGTTGTGTATGTTGGTTAGAGCATCTTGCTCTATGGTTAGAGTTCACTCGCTTGGCCGTGGATGAATTTGGTCTACCTTGTATGTTGTAGGAACGAGTAATTAAGGTGCCGGTTTATCATTCTTAACTTTTCTGAGCAACTTTAGGAATAAAAAACAAAATACCGCTGGAGGAACATTTTTTCATTCATTCAACGCTTGCACAATTGCTATGGAGATCAATGTTGCTTGCCCACCAATTTAGATAAGCGCATGCGCTAGGTCTAATTTGCATATTTCATGGGAAAGGTCCAGTTGTTAGTCTTCAGGCGCCATACTCAAGTTGTTAATACTAGGGGGGGTGGGAGCAATGTTTTCTCACCGGAGTGGATGCCGATCCGCAGCTTGAGAACTTCGTCCTGCTTATGCGGCACGATGAAGGAGGACACGCCCTCAAGGAGGTGCCAGGCTGCCGAGGCAATCATGCCGGCGTGCCGGTTACCATTGCGGATGGGCAGGCCGGATACCAGCATGTAGGCGTCCCCAATAGTCTCCACCTTATCGAGGAGGCGGGAGAGGGGAGAGGGGAGAGGGGAGAGGGTCAGAGGAACGGAGGAGGAATGACGACATTCGAACACCACAAACCATGATGTGTTTTCCGGTCAAAACCAAACAATTGGTTCGTATTTATTCCCTGGCTGTTTTAGTTTGGTTACAATAACATTGTTAGTGTTGTTGCTTTTCTGACGACCACGTCACGCCAGGGCTGGATTTCACAAAGCCTCAACATTCATCGTAACTCAACTTACTGTGGACAACCCATCGTAAGTTGTGATAGGCCGCATGGTTTATGTGCTTCGCTTATCGTCCTGCCATCGGTCGTAAGTTCATAATACGAGTCTGATGTAACCGACCACAGGTGATTGACATGCAACGTCTTCCAGCCTACCTAAAACAAGAAGTTCATTGACCTTCCAAAATATTTTGCCATTCTAATTTGCTCTGGAAAATGTGCTCCTGAAATGGTCCGTGCTACACGCTGTACAGTGCAGTCGGCTGCATCCAAGTTGCGTGCATGCACACAATTATTGATAATGGTCTTTATATAACTTATGTTCCTTTCGCAGATTGCCACGGCCGATGCATCTAGTTAGGTCTCTTGTCAAAAAGATCATCGGTTGAGTGCCGGTTGAATTCATCCGACCGATACAATTTCCCCCGGTAGAAAGCGCATTGTACTGGACTCTGGGGTGACAAATACACGATGGCTATCTGGTGGAAACGACATCGGACGGGTCAAATCATCTGATACCCAACCGCTGATCTTTTTGACAAGAGGCCTTATTTCGAGGTATATAGTTCTGTCTTTGGCAATCACGTTTTGCTTTCATAATCGAACTTCGGTCAACCTTACCTTATAGACATCGTAGTTGGCAATGATGGCGTCGAACAGCGTGTACAGACCATTCAGCAAGTTGACAACCTGGGAGAAATGGGTATGGTGATGGGGGACGGTTAGGAAGAGATCGGGGAGGACTGAAAGGAACAGACGTGAGCCCAAGAAATCCTTCAAAATGGATTCATTGAAAGAACTGCGCCTGAAGCAGAGACTCGTCAAGGACAAACAAAGTCAGTTGGTCCGAGACACTATAGGTCCTAGGTATCGAGTCAGGCTGCGAGACATGGTAAAAAATAAACTCAAGTCTGACTCCGAGTTTGAATTCGAGTCACGACTCTAATAAATATGTATGTTGGGCTAAGGCTTTGAGGTCAAGCCACAGGATTTGTGTTCTATTGACTGATTGCTTCACTTGCATTGAGCCCTCTCCCTGCCGTTTACGGTCTAAATTAGCATGAGCATTCATTTTCCGGCTCAGTGCAAGTGTTGCAATGGGGCCCAACACTTAAAAGCTGTGCTTCTTGATGGGTCCCTCTGCAGTATCGCATTCAATGTTTATTTGTATTAAGTTATCACTTAATGTGCCAGTCCTTTCCCTATTAATTTTGCCTATTCATTATTTGTGATGTACATTATGTGATATGTGCTTTGTTGGTTGATGCTGTGGAAAAGGAAATAAACTAAATACGATATTTCTACCCTATAGAGACGGATAGCGAGTATAAGAAACGACGTCAGGACACCGTACAAGCCACGAGGGAACCCCGACTAACGTGCGCTCGTATAACGCGTGGCGTTATATACTTCGACTTCTACTTCGCTCTATATACTTCGACTCCGCAGTTCCAAAATGGCGGCTCCCACTCCACAGGCGTGCGTGACCCAGCCTCCGACTCACCTGTATGGGAGTGCTGGCCGCGGAGAGAGCGGTGAAGCCGACGATGTCCGAGAAGAAGATGGAGACCATGTCGAAGGACTCGGGCGCCACCGAGATGCCCTTGATCAGCTGCGACGCGATGGAGCTGCGGAGAAGAAAAAAATGACAGAGATTGGTTGCTAGTGGAACAGTTGTGGAACAGTTGCGGAGCAGAGAATGCACCAAGCGGTTGAGCTACAGGACATCGCTTTCCAGAGTATGGCTTTGATAAGAGCCGAGGCTCATTTGATGGAGCCGCTGAAGTTTGTGAATCTGTTAAGAATGAAGATCACATTACAAACCACATTGTGACGTAATGTTAATTGCTTTTGACTTGTATTCCACTCTTCTTTACTGATCATGAAACAAACAAGAAGTTTGGGTTTGCAAGGTGCTCCTGTGAATCACGACATTTTGTCCTCAGACCGTCCCCTGGCTTGCATCTGACGAGGCAGTTATTAATTTGTACGAAAGCCTATAATTCGATATCAGATATGAGTGTACTGGGCATATAGAATCCCTTGGTCACCGTAGTAATGCTGTCCGTCTTAGCCGTGAGAAAATGTGTATGAAGCGTCTTCGGACTATTCAACCACATGGTCTCAACATCCAGGAGGGTAAAGACTAATACCATGGAACTTTCTAATAATCCTTCTTTTGTGTTCACTCCTCCACACTTTTTGATCTTTCCCCCTCTTCTCACTAATCCCTACCCTACTCCTTGCCCTTCCCTTTGATCTCACCCTACCAGCTTTACTCTTTGTCCTTTGTTTCTCATCCGTGTCCCATTCACTCTCTTCCCCCCTCCTTCGTGTACATGTACATGGAGCTGTTTTGTCCTTGTCACTCTGCCTTTGAGAAAGGTCCTGCTGGGATCGAAACGTCAGGCCCACTAAATGTTTAGAAAGCCTATAAAGTTAGACACTCTCCCGAACTGATTTGATCCTGTATAAGTTGGCGTAATTCGTGTGCGTTCTCGTCCCTATACTGTATACTCACGGTGGCAGCATGCGATGGAGTAGCTGCTCCGTCTTGGCCTTCTCGGTGCGTAGTTCCTGCGTGCGCTCGTCCACCAACTCCTCCAGGTTGTTGGTGTAGCGCTCCATGATGGCGATCATGTTGTCCATGATGTTGGGCTTCCTTCGCGGGAAAAGAGTTAGGATTTATCGAGATCAACCCCTTCGCACAAGACATTTACAGGAAAATTGTTTCCCTCCAATTTACTTGTATCCGTGTATAACGAAAGCCCCAGATACTCTCGTTTGAGTCTGTACATCAGGCGATTGCAGTAACTTGGAATTACTTGCAAGAGCAGCAGATTTCAAGAAAAGTTGCTTAAGTTACGCAACGTACAAATGTTGCGTAAGTCGTGCGCTGCAATGGCTTGTTTGTGCACTATTTTTAGTTAAGGCAGCAAAATGTTGCGTCAGGGACGCAACAAAACGTTGCGCACGCAAGTTTCGTGAAATCAGCAGCCGAGTTCACTAACGTTTTGAGATAATCGAAAATGCCGAAAATCGATCGCCAAGTCTGAAATCCATCGCAACCCAGGATCGGTGTACCGCTAAGTTTTCGATGGATTTTAGAAGCGTTTATTTAGTGAAATCGGCCCCAGAACGTCGTAAAGACGAATTCAGCGTGCAAGATCAGAGCGTCGTACACACGAACTCAGCGTGCAAGATCAGAGCGTCGTAAATGAAATACGAGCTCATTATATACAAGACGGATTATTTCTTGTTTAACCTTTGAGTCTCAAGTCACACAGGTCGAGTACAATGGACCTTTCCCATGAAATATGCAAATTAGACCTAGCGCATGCGCTTAACTAAATTGGTGGGCAAGCGGGCTGCCAACCAATCATAGTTTTCCACGGGCGCGCGCGCGTTCCTTCTCACTAACAGTTTGGCGTGCGGTCATTGGCTATTCAGCATCTCCTGCGCGCGTATTTCCAAACCTGCACGCAACGCGCACTCGTTTGCCCACCAATTTAGTAAAGCGCATGCGCCAGCTCTTATTTGCATATTTCATGGGAAAGGTCCATTCCAAGTATGGGTCCTATAGTCACCAGCCATACAGGGTTGGATTTCACAAAGCATTACCACGCATCGTAACTCAACGCAAGTCGTGTTAGACCGTAATGGCTTCAGTGCACCGCTCACCGTCTTGGTCGTGAGTTACGACGAGTTTGGTGAAATCGACCCCCTGCAGGTCTAGGTCCGCTAACGGGGCCTATACCATTGCAAGGCATTAGACGAATCGAGTGAGTTGGTGTATTTTTGGGGGGGTCAACCACGGACGGAGAGGGGATCTACGGGGGATGGCGACTCACAGTCCCTTCTGCAGCGGGGCCAGGATGGTGCGAGCCCCGAAGAAGTCGGGTCGGTCCTCGGGGTCCTCCTCCCAGCAGCGTCGGATGGTCTTCAGGACGCACTCGGGCGCCACCTCGTTCACCTCGTTCAGGAGGGGACGGAAGGGCGGGATGGAGCCGGCCATTACCTTCTCGATGATGTCTGCCGAGAGGTGCATGGACGACCACAAAAGAAAGGGGGGGGGTTGATTTTCGGGTGAGATTTCAGGCTATTCGTGGTAGAGGTAAGCACGTCCCGGGTGGTATGCGGTGATATCAAACACGCAGAAAGATCTCTTTCATGAGGATGTGAGGTTCTGAAGAAAGCCACCCTTGAAAAGCGCTTTTGATTCCGATGAAAATTCCAAAGGAACATTTATTTTTTCCATTGATGCTGATGACTTTTCACACTACAACAATATTGCCCCGGGAAATGTACATACAAAAAGAGATATACTTGTTCACACTTCAGTCGCTTTCTCCCCGGTTAATTTTCCGAGGAACTGTATATTCCCGAGGATTTGCCAGCCCCCTGCTCGGGAGCAGGAGTGAGTGCGCTTATCGGCTATAATGGACCTTTCCCATGAAATATGCAAATTAGACCTAGCGCATGCGCTTAACTAAATTGGTGGGCAAGCGGGCTGCCAACCAATCATGGTTTTCCACGGGCGTGCGCGCATCCCTTCTCACTCACAGCTTGGCGTGCGGTCATTGGCTATTCAGCGCCTCCTGCGCGCGTATTTCGAAAGCTGCACGCAACGCGCACTCGTTTGCCCACCAATTTAGTAAAGCGCATGCGCCAGCTCTTATTTGCATATTTCATGGGAAGGTCCATTATGCATATCGTCCCGGGAAATAGAAACAAGTGTGGATCCCAGGCGGGGTCGAGGTATATCCCCGGTGTTGTGTGCTGTGACCGAGACCGGCAGTGCATACCGGGTTTGACACACAGGTAGACGAAAAATTCACGGAAAAACTCATCGCTGGTAGCTTCTGATTCACACACGTATTTCCCTCTTTTCAGAGCCACAATCCATCTCACAGGAGATGATGTTCATGGTGTCACCGCATGCAAAACTTCCACTCCATAGGTGTTTTTTTTTTTTCGAACGTAGGTTTGTGTGTGTGTGTGTGTGTGTGGCAATCAAAACGACTAGTGGTTCGCTTTGTCTTTTTGTTACTTCCCTGTTTATGTTTGTATTGTTCGTGGCCATTTCAACACGAGCCCCTCCTCGGCTTCTGAAATGGACCTTTCCCATGAAATATGCAAATAAGAGCTGGCGCATGCGCTTTGCTAAATTGGTGGGCAAACGAGTGCGCGTTGCGTGCAGGTTTCTAAATACGCGCGCAGGAGACGCTGAATAGCCAATGACCGCACACCAAGCTGTGAGTGAGAAGGAACGCGCGCACGCCCGTGAAAAACTATGATTGGTTGGCAGCCCGCTTGCCCACCAATGGACCTTTCCCATGAAATATGCAAATTAGACCTAGCGCATGCGCTTAACTAAATTGGTGGGCAAGCGGGCTGCCAACCAATCATAGTTTTCCACGGGCGTGCGCGCGTTCCTTCTCACTAACAGTTTGGCGTGCGGTCATTGGCTATTCAGCATCTCCTGCGCGCGTATTTCCAAACCTGCACGCAACGCGAACTCGTTTGCCCACCAATTTATTAAAGCGCATGCGCCAGCTCTTATTTGCATATTTCATGGGAAAGGTCCATTTAGTTAAGCGCATGTGCTAGATCTAATTTGCATATTTCATGGGAAAGGTCCATTGGCCCCGTATTGGTTGTTCTTTTCTTTCATTTTTTTGGTTGCTAAAGTTCGCCCTTCACTGTTTTGTTCCAAAATTTCATTTTGTCTTTGTTAATTACAAGGAGCTCTTAAAATACCCTTGATTTGTGAACTTCCTCCTGATCCTGTCTTTAACCAATATGGAAATAAATGTCACATTGAAGTTGACATTGAAATTGACATTGTATTCCCGGGAAATACGCAAAAGCCAGTGCGGCTAGCTCGCTCAACCCTTGTCAGGATCAGGGCCCAATTTCATAGAGCCGCTTAAGCGTGAAAATCCGCTAAGCAGAAAAAGTCTTCCTTGTGTAAGCAGGATTACAAATTGCCCTGCGGTTTGATGTTCATTGCTTCTGACTTGTATTCCAATCTTCTTTGCTTAGCATGAACCAATAATGAAGTTTGGGTTGGCAAGGGGATTCTGTGGCTGATGACTTTTTGTGCTCAAGCCTGTTTTGGCGCTTAAGCAGCTCTATGAAATTGGCCCCAGGTCCTTTGTGGCAAAATATAAAGACCCTTTTTCGGCATGAGCTGGACCTATACCTTCGGGCTCGTCTTCGTTGAGGTTGTACGGCTCGGCCCGTGAGTACATCTCGGTCAGTATGATGGCGAAGGAATACACGTCCCCTTTGCGCGTGCCACGGGCCGGCGTGTTCTTGCCCATGCGCAGTAGCTCGGGAGCCTTCCACAGCATGTCTGTCAAGTAGAAGAAGAAAGAAGACAAGTGCCAACCACAAAGCTGATTCTCCGAGTCGAGATTTCAGGCTCTTCTTGGTGAAGGTGCGGACAAGTAGTCCAGAATAGGTTGCAGTGACAGTTAACATGTCGTGCGAACAACTTTCAGCCTTTAGCGATTGAGCCTGCACTTTAGGCCTATCCCTAAGTATAAACTTATGGTTCGCACTTAGATGTGTCGCGACGATAGTCTATTACGTGAGTGGCTCCCCAAAACTAGACCCTTTCACGCTGAGAGCCCATAGTTGGGACACATTCGGAGCCCCCCCCTCCCTAATATCAATATCCTTGCCTCTGTTGATATTATTTAACTTACTTACCTTAAACCATTCTGTGAAACTGCGTTTTATTGATATTGAAATCAATCCAAGTCAAGTCAAATAAACTGACGGACCTCCGAATCGTTCGCATGCTCCACATTCCCCTCCCCCTCAAACGGGAACAGAGCTAGCTGACTATGGACCTTTCCCATGAAATATGCAAAATAAACCTAGCGCATGCGCTTATCTAAATTGGTGGGCAAGCGGGCTGCCAACCAATCATAGTTTTCCATGGGCGTGCGCGCATCCCTTCTCAATAACAGTTTGGCGTGCGGTCATTGGCTATTCAGCGCCTCCTGCGCGCGTATTTCGAAACCTGCACGCAACGCGCACTCGTTTGCCCACCAATTTAGTCAAGCGCATGCGCCAGCTCTTATTTGCATATTTCATGGGAAAGGTCCATTGTCTTAACAGTGTCGTGGCTCCCCGCTAGGCTATAGACCCTTCTTACTGACGTCACGTTGCTACTAGAAACAGCGAGATCCGCCATCTTGGAGTACACACATACGCTTTCGCTCGTACGTTTGTGTTCGTTTAACGTCACGTTAGTCATCATGGCGAATTTGAATGCTGCACGGTCGGCTTATTACAGTTCTCTCGACATTCTCGGCTTTATTGCTGGAATAGATCTGTACACAATTAACCCACGATAACCATTTCGTCCATCTTTTTAGGGAAAGTGTACGAGTTGCGTCACCTTCTCTTGTCAGTACAGCGGGTAAACGATAAAAAGATTTCTTATCACGATTCCCCTGCTTCCACAGCCAAGGACAGCGCAACAAAACAAGTACCTCCAATTCGTGGTACAACCACGGAGGAATAAAGAGAGATTCCTCCATGGCACAATGAGTAATTAATACTAGTAAAAAGCAGTAGTAGTAGTACAACTACGACGAGTTCAAAACTTGCCGCCGTGCATGTGGAGTTGTTTGTATGCACAGCTGACTAAGTAATGGCGGTGACGTGCTCATGTGTGTAATCCAAGATGGCCGATAAACAAAACCGTGACGTCATCGAAGACGGGTCTATAGACCACAGAGCAAGGAAACCTACTCTTGTATCGCATGTGGTCGTTGACGTCCGGGTTCTCGCCCTGGCCGCGCTTGAACTGGTCCAGGCCGTAGTCGGTGATCTGCAGCACCCAGCGGTTGTCCACCACGCAGTTGGACGACTTGAGGTTGCCGTGCGACTCGATCTCGGAGGTGTGCAGGTAGATCATGCCCTTGACCAGGTCGGCGATCAGGGACGCCAGGAACATGTTGTCCAACTTGATGTCATCGTTCTCCAGGATGTCCTTGAGGAAGAAAAAAAACAAGAGAGATTCAATTTTTTGTTTTATTCATTTTATTTGTAAAAGGTTACCAATAAGTTTTTACTTGGATTGTTTGGGAGTATCGCTGATTCAGATCTCTGTCTATGCGGCGGAATCCAGACTCGTAGTCGTGTCATCAATTACTGTAATGTGACAGGTCTATACCTGTCAAGTTCTTTGAATGAAATAGATTATTGAAAAAGATGGTGCTTTGCCCTTTTAATTAACTGTTTGGACGTTCAGAATAATCGTCAGTTTATGGCTAAATCGTTCTGACTGGCACCCCAACCTCACAGTAAAGATAATACCCTTTACGAATCTATGGATTAGACTCGGGCTCAGGCTTCGTGTCCGTCTGGTAACACCTGGAAATCCAGGTTGTCGTCTGTCGCCAAAATTGAAGGTTTGTTGGCTCGATAAGTACACAGTAATCACTAAGAAACTTGGCTCAAACACTTGTTTCTAGATGCCTGTGATATTATAACACGTAAGAGAAACATGACTGAATCCTAAGCCCGAGACGAAGCCCTCATTTTGCAAACGGCCATAACGGTTGACTATTTGGGAAGGCCGCCATCTTTGAAGTCAAGATATCCTGAAATGTTCGAGGCGATACGGTGTCGTAGTAGTATACAGCATGCAGCTAGAAATGGATGTCTCGGATTTGATTAGATTCTGTGGAGGTGCTATAAGCGCTTATATAGCCTACCTGCAAGCTTCCCTTGGCACAGTACGTCATCAGGATGCAGATGTGAGGTCGGTCGATGCAAGCCCCAACAAATTGGCACACGTTGTCATGACGAACATCACGCATCTGTCCAAATGAGAGAGATGAAATTGAAATTCCAAGCGTACGCCGCACAATAAACCGCAACCGGTACACACTTATGCACTGGGGCCGAATAGGCCAGCTTACCGCTTTGAGTTCCTTGCGAACGTCGCGGGTAATGTCGATGTGATTCTTGTTGACGGCTTTGATGGCGCACACGTTGCCCTGTTATGGGATAAATATACCGAAAAAAACCGATCAAGATTGAATTTCATCCAAAGGCACTCACAGGCAGTTCTGACCACAAGAACCACCGGGCCGGCCCCCAAACAGCAGACAGTATTGACCCCCACACCACGGCCTTTAGCCTTGTGTCCACTCACCATGTTTTGTGTGGGGGGAGGAGGGCAGCAAGATAGGGTTCGGTAAAATAGTCTGCCCGTCACTAAGTCTGGCATCATCAGAAAGGAGCTTGTGACTTATTGTCTCTGAAGAGCAACTGCAATCTCTCATTTTTTTAAAAGAAGAAGATAAAAAGGCAACAAATTGTTTTGCTTACGCGGTAGGTTCCAATCCTGGTGAAGATTTGCTGAGTCTCCTGGTTAGTCATAACGGATATAGTACTCATGACCTGCAAAAAAAGGGCATTATGAGAGAAACGTTACTATTTTTTTCGAATGAACGGAACATCTGTTCCTTGTGAAAATCAGAGCAAAGAAGAAGAAGTCAATCGGCTGCCTGCGTTGTCTTTCTCATCTCACCATGCTCTTCATGGAGATTCCGGACTTGTTGGTTTCCCCGCCCTTGGCTTGCACCTCATCGAAGTCGATCTTCCACACCAAGCTGTCCAACTCGCCCTCGTACTTGCGCTTCCTATATAGGCGTGGTAAGCACGCGGAGGAACGGTAACAATGAAAGGTCTGAGAAGGAGAAAAAAGCGCGTGTTCTAATTCACGCGTCTATGCCATACACCACTCGACCAGATTGGGGCATCAGGAAACATACCGGTAGTAGTAGTAGCCGACAGAGAGACCGAGAACAAGCAGGACAAGGGGAACACCAACACCGAAATACAGCCCGTACTCTGCAAATAGAAAACAGGAAAAAGGGTTTTTACCCTATTAAAATGAGGGCGCACCATTTGCAAAGTTTAATCTCGTTTCCATGGTCATTTTTCATGACATAATAATTGATAGATTGATTGTACCGAAACTTACGGGTTTATTTTATGTATACGCGTTGAGTTTGACAAAGTATGAAAGCGATTCTTTGACCTTCGCAAATGGGGTACCCGACCTTGAAACTTATCAGCGGCCCACCACCGGGTATGAGTCTTCCAATACTTGCCATCACCTTAGGAGTCAAAACTCATCCCAGGAGAAAATTGCCGTTTCGATCCTATAACAGGACCTTTCTCAAAGGCAGAGTGACAAGGAGGCTGTCACTCTTGTTACTCGTCCTTGTCACTCTGCCTTTGAGAAAGGTCCTGCTAGGATCGAAACGTCAGGCCCACAAAATTTTGAGATGAATAACAAATAATAGGAATTTTTACATGAGCAAGGCAATGCATTAACCTTCTCCCCTGATTGTGAATAGAGACAAACTTAATCAGGGGTGTTAGAATGATAGATTTTGCGGCTTATTACTTGGGCAGAGTTCTCCGAAGTATCCACACTCGGGCATGTCCAGGGGAGGACCTTTGTCGTTGGGCCAGTGTATGTCAGCGTCGTAGTCCTTGGTCTTGTTGAAGGACTGTGAAAGGGTGAATAATAAGGACGTGAAATGAAATACCACCTTTTTTTCTCGAAAATACTCTAAGCAGGGAGTTATATCAAATTTCATGGGGTCGGGTGACTTCTGAGTCACAGAGGTCGAGTCACGAGTTCGAGTCACAGAGGTCGAATCACGAGTTCGAGTCACAGAGGTCGAGTCACGAGTTCGAGTCAAAGAGGTCGAGTCACGAGTTCGAGTCACAGAGGTCGAGTCACGAGTTCGAGTCACAGAGGTCGAGTCACGAGTTTGAGTCACAGAGGTCGAGTCATGAGTTCGAGTCACAGAGGTCGAATCATTAGTTCGAGTCACAGAGGTCGAGTCACGAGTTTGAGTCACAGAGGTCGAGTCACGAGTTCGAGTCACAGAGGTCGAGTCACGAGTTCGAGTCACAGAGGTCGAGTCACGAGTTCGAGTCACAGAGGTCGAGTCACGAGTTCGAGTCACAGAGGTCGAGTCACAGAGGTCGAGTCACGAGTTCGAGTCACAGAGGTCGAATCATTACTTCGAGTCACAGAGGTCGAGTCACGAGTTTGAGTCACGGAGGTCGAGTCACGAGTTTGAGTCACAGAGGTTGAGTCACGAGTTCGAGTCACAGAGGTCGAGTCACGAGTTCGAGTCACAGAGGTCGAGTCACGAGTTCGAGTCACAGAGGTCGAGTCACGAGTTTGAGTCACAGAGGTCGAGTCACGAGTTTGAGTCACAGAGGTCGAGTCACGAGTTCGAGTCACAGAGGTCGAGTCACGAGTTCGAGTCACAGAGGTCGAGTCACGAGTTCGAGTCACAGAGGTCGAGTCACGAGTTCGAGTCACAGAGGTCGAGTCACGAGTTCGAGTCACGAGTCACAAAGGTCGAGTCCCGAGTCATGCACGCCTGTCAAGTGCCTGCTTCGTGCACCCTACCCATTTGCCGTCGATGGTGCGAATGAACTCGCCCACGCCGACCATGCCTGGGTAGCCGGGCAGCAGGCCGCTATCTGCCTTCGGGAGTTCGTTCATGTCCAGCATCACGAAGCGGGACACGCCGTCCCCTTTGTCGTCAATCTGATTGCTGAGCATCGAAATACCTGCGGGCAAATGTTCACAGAACGGCCGTTCAGCACCGACACACGCCAAAATAGCGATTATTTATTTGGAACGCTATTATTTTTGTGGCCACATGAATGATCGCGAAGATTGGTTGAGTTTGGACGGATCGCGACTATTTTTTAGTGCGTCTTTTATCTCAATGATCGCGATTGTTCACCGGGCTGAGTGAGTGTAGGCCCTACGTGAACGCCCCGCGGGAAAGAGAATCGGTTTTGTATATGTAAATCCCACCACGAACTGCGCGTGCTCCATAATAGCTGTCGGCCATGAAATGACGTGCCAGGGCCCTTTTCCAAAACCCGGCTTAGGCTTCGGCTCCGGCTTCGTCTCTGTTATCCGAAAGCTGAAGACACAGGTTGGAGTTTCTTGTTGAAGTTGAAGCTTTGGATTCTTATTCAAAATGCAGTATTACATTCTGAAACGAAGCCAAAAGCCTCCCATTTTCAGCCTTGTACTTTAAAACGGACAGAAGAAAGAAAGACAAAGCCGGAGCCTGAGCCTAAGCCGGGTTTTGGAAAAGTGCCCTTGTGTGCTTGCGATTCGACTCGGACACGGGTACCAGTTTGCGTGATTGCGATTTGGCACGGGTACCAGTTGACGTGCTTGCGAGTCGGCGCGGGTACCATTGAACGTGCTTGCTAGTCGGCACGGGTACCATTTTGGGCGTGTGAGCAGACACGGGTACCAGTTGACGTGCTTGCGAGTCGGCGCGGGTACCATCGAACGTGCTTGCTAGTCGGCACGGGTACCATTTTGGGCGTGTGAGCCGAAACGGGTACCGGTTGGCCTGCTCCGGACTTACTCATGTACTCCTTGTTGAAGGCGTGGCGGACCAGCGACGCTCCGTCATAAGGGTCTTCTCCGGCGTCTAGAGTGGCTTGCAGGGCCTCGGCAAAGATGAAGGTGGCGTCGTACAAGAAGGCAGCGAAGGAATGGAACTGAAAGTCAACAACACAAATACACCCAAATCACTCCACAGTTCCACAACGAGTCTGCATTCGGGTGAAGTATAGCCACGAAAACTCTACCTGAGAGCTACTTTTGGTATGCTTTCTTGTGGCATCCTGAGCACGTGACTCAACCATCCCATTTTCCGGCGTTCAATTCTCAGTCACAATGTCCTGTCTTCAAGGAAAATTGAGCCCCCCACAATGAAAACCCTTCCAGTGAAACAGTAGGCCTATATGAGAAATCATTATTCCCATATAGGTAAATGGCTAGTTATTGCAAAACAAAAGGACAGCAATGATTTGACTCCAATTTCGAAAACCAGTGCAAAATCAAACTATATTAACCTTATTGAAAATAAATTCGTTGTTCCTCATGTTCAAAGTACTTGGCAAAATATTTTCAACATTAGTTGCAATCTAAATTGGCCTGCCATTTGGAAGAGTGATCTGAAGAACCCCCTTTTAGATCCAGAAGATAAAGATTTCATGTACAAGTTGAGACATCGTATTTTAGCCACAAAGGATTTTGTTTGTAAAATTGGTAAAGCTGATAACTCTAGATGCTCATTATGTAATGAAGAAACGGAAACCCATGAACATTTGTTTATTTTCTGCGTCCGCACCATTGATGCATGGGTTTATGTTGAAAATATCCTTTAAAAATATACAGGAAAGAACACTTTCTATCTAAATGACTCGATGAGAATTCTGGGCTATAAACCTAATCCAGTCCACAGTGTAATTATTATTAAAATGCTCAGACAAATATGGAAAATTAGATGCAAAATAGTTTTTGACGAGATTAATGAATTGGACAAAGACATTATTTTTAATTTTAAGAAAAGTTTAAAGAGTTTCTTGCGTTTTGAGTTGAAGAGATTGACACTCGAGACCTTTAAATCGGTGTATGGTAAAAATAATGCCCTGTGTTCTATTAAAAAGTGCAGCAATCTTGTTTTTCCTTACTAGCTATTTATGAGGAATACACTTTTATAATGGAACTTTATTTTTAGCCTAACATTCTTTGTATTGTAATAACAAAATCATGACCGTATTGTAAGATATTGATTGTTGAAATAAATGGAGTCTTAAACTCCACAGCGAGAAAAAAAAAAAAAATCATTATTCCCATCGTGCCGGGGCCACCGGACTGTCCAACTCACGTGGTCGCCCGTGGCGTAGAACGGATCCAGCTGGACGCGGTCCTTGACGTCCCACATCCAGCCCCGGTAGGTGATGGAGTTCTTCGGGCCTTTGGGAGTAACGATCAGCAGGGACTCGAAGGCCTTGGCCGCCTTCTCGTCCTCGTATGTGCCCCAGCCGATGTCTGCAACAGAGGAGGTTGCGGGGAAATGCATATACATGTAGCTTCCCCGTGCTAGCTAAATTTTTGTTATTAATATGAAATACCACTATGAACATCTAAACCGTGAAAATGGGGTGAAAATGTCATTTAGCCGTGAAAAGAAAATTCACCGTGTTTTCACCCCTATTTCATGGCACACAGTTAGCCAAGTCATTTTCAAGGTGTTTTAACCAGTGGTCTTCAAGGCCACATTCTTGGTGGTAAATGGCTAGAGAAGTATCTGGGAGTGGCAGGTAAGAAGGACACCATACAGTACCTCTATGGGGCTGGATGGTGGTCCCTACTGGTAATTGAATTAGCCATCCCCGGCCCCCAAGGCTGGAGCTTGCCACACTAGATATTCACGTTTTTTTCAAGGTCGATCTTGAGTGACCTAAATATGTCCTTATCGGGTCAGAGAAGAGATTATTTTCACGGTGATTTCACTGTAAAATGCACCGTGAAATCACAGTGACTTTTTAGTTTCACGGCGAAATGACATTTCCACCCCCGTTTCACGGTTTAAATGTTCATAGTGTACTTGGTTTAGTTTTTCCTGTATTCGTTTTACTTAGATTGAAATAAAAGCGGCGTCCACTTTGTGTGATCCTCGATCTGCTATAGCCAGGTTTACAACAGCATCTGAATGAAAGCGGGGTTGTGACCCCTGAAGATATACACCAGTCACTGGTTGAATGCTTCTGAATTGCGTCCCCACCCCGGTAAAGACTATCATAATTGTTATAGTTGGCTATTTGGTAATGTCATCATCCAAGGGCTGGATAGCTCAGATGGTACAAGTGCTACTACACAAAAAACCACGTTGTAGCCCACATTCCCTTGTTCTGTCTTACGTTATGTCTATTTGGTATTTGTTTTGTATTTTGTTTACACCTGAAATGAGTGCAACATCCATACATCGACCATCGACGTTTCAAACCACCAGAAGAAAGGGACATTAATGAAAATAAAAAAGTAAAGATTTTAACCCGGCCACTAGTTTAACATTACATTGTTCTATTGCTTGAGCGGTACAACCCTTGTTATTGGGGGACGCCTTCTCGTCACAGGTATACACAAACAATACAATAGCCGGGTTCCCCATGGCACGACGGCACCCCGACTTCGATTTCAAGAGGCGCTATAAAGTAGGTAATTGATATCTGCGATTGCAACTTTATACTGGAACGGCAACGAGCACGGCATTTGAATAGAACTGATGCTCAGGGGAAAATGCAAAACCCAAATTATTCCAAACCAACCAAAAGAAACCTACATTCCATGCTGTGCCAATTCTGGGTGGTCCGCATCTTGTGATCTATGGCCGTGCCCACGGTGACGTAGTCTCCGTTGTTCAGGCCCAAATCGTAGCCATCCAGGGCAAAGGTACGAAGTTCGTACACCTCGCCCAGAAAGAGGTAGACTGTCCAGAAAAAAATGTAAATAAACAGTGTGAGAAAAAATTACAATGTTTAAACAAACGAAGAAAATGAGACCCTCTAAGAAATTTGGAGGGTCGATGGAAATTGCCAAGCAAATCTGACTGGGGAGGGACCATTCCGGACCATTCACTGCAGCTCAGTTTCGTTCCTTTTCAACATCACTGTTTCTCTGATGAGATTACAGGCTACTAATTGTTGATGTAGAGAGGCAAGTGTGAATCGCAGTGACACCATTGGAGAATGTATCTTTTACGAGTACAATGTACCGGTATGTGTGGTTCTGAAGAGATCCGATGAACTCGACGAACCGATGCACCCACAAGTTCATCGGATCGCTTCAGAACCACACGCAAACGTTCTTCCCCGGGTTTCCTCTGGTCTGCCCGCATCTCGCCCGCCCTCCGCTGACCATGTATGACAGTGCACCGCGCGGTTCACCTGCGAAACGATAACGTTACAGACCCAAGGTAATCGAATCAGTGAACAGTGATGTGCTCCTCTTACTTCGGGTTGTCTCCTTGGTGCGCTTGATGATGTCGGGGAAGGGGTCCGGCGTGGTGTCGTTGTACGGGATGAAGCCGGCCTGGAAGATCTCCTCGTGCTGGATGGTGATGTTGTTCTCTCTGAACTTCTCCTGCACGACCCCGTAGACCTGGTGCCAGGTCGAGTGATTCCGAAGCACCACCGTCACCTATTTGTGAGATACACAGACCAACATCAGACCATAGTAGGGGCCTACTAGTCTCAAAACTATCGTGCAACTCCATGTCACCCAAGATTGTTGAATCGGACTGTAGTTTATTTGCTCCTATAGTTGAGGTCGACCTCGGTTTTCACTTAATGGCATGCCCCCTCCTTATGTACACCCACAGCTGGCATTTCCAAGTTGAGCTTGACCTTGGCCTCCGGAATGTCCTTCTCCATGTCCATCCACAGCTGGCCTATCAGGACTCGGTTCAGTCGCGCGTAATGATAATGTTCGAGCTCGTTCTTACAGTGAAAGGACTGTAGGCTTAAAGGTATATCACAGATGAAAAATCCCTCGACATATGTGACCCGGCACAGCAACATGAGGAATATCCCACCAAAACACTTTTTGAGTAAACAACGCCTTAAGTCAAAGTATCTTCTCAATTCGATTAAAAATCAATTTTTATTTTTATTTGTATTTTCGGAAAGTTAATGTATTGGCGGAAATTCGGATATCAGTCGAAAGCTAATGGTACACTCTTTCACATCATTAGGAAATCTTAAAATCTCAAAAGTGGGGGTTATTCCTCATTATGATGTACCGGGTCACATATACGGGAGTTAACGATTGAATGTTTCTGGACATTGACGCCCCAAACCCAAACCAAATAATTATTTGGGAATTTTCGATGGTAAGAAACCATTATACGCGAAACTCGAGGTCACGGTCCCGTTCCAGTCAAATTTTCTTTGCCATCCCCCCCCCCGCCCAAATGGATAACAAAATAAAACCAGTTCAACTTTGTATTCAACGTGCTCCGTACAATATCCACAGGCGTACCTGGTCCCAGTCGAACATTTGCATGGTGACAACCAGCGCGTCCGCAATACGCGCGCTGGGGGGCAACGTCCGAAGGTAGGTGGGATAGAGGAGCTTGTTTGACACCGCGGGCTCGTCACATCCCTGGGAAGGACAAAGAGAACGAGAAAGTCCCATATTGGAATATATACATAACCTTTGGCGGGCTATGGAGGTGCGTTTTGTCAGGCGCAACCAAGAATTTGCTTTTCCACTGAGATTTCCCTTGGCAAACACCTTCAGCCATCGGCGGGTGAATTACCGAGTGATGAGGCGCCCAGATTTTCAAAGCACTTAAAGCCCCTACACAACATTGGTCGAGGTCAAAGAATAGCATCCATACGTTGTCTGATCCAACATATGCATGAAAAAGCACACCTGTGAAATTTCAGCTCAATCCGCCAACCGAGTCTCGAGAAAATCGTGAAAACCGCTTCATTTGTTTCGCGAAAATGCAGCATTCAACGCCGTACTGTTCCGAAAAATAGTTTAGATCTCGGTGAGACGTAAACTTTACTCATTTCTCCCAAAATACACAATTTTAGGCAGAAATATTTCAGTGCGAGGTTTCTACTATAACCATCTTTAAACTGTTAAAGTTTCATGTAAATCTGTGAACATTTCTGTTTTTCGATCTTACCAATGTTGTGTATAGGGGCTTAAGCCAAACAAAACCACCGAACCCATTCTTAGTTGCGACATTTGGCCCTGGATGCATGCGTGGCCAGATAGCAAAGGGGAAGAACTCATGCAAAGCTTTAGATTAAAGCCAAATCGTTCGTTGCTGATCCTGATGTGGTGCGGATCTGAGTGGAGTGGAGTCTAGGATTGACTCACGTAATCGAAGAGCGGGAAGTTGATGGCACCGGCCGCGCGAGCCTCGTAGTCGCAGGAGCATCCGGGTCCGATGGCCCCGACGAAGCCTCGCTTCCAGTAGTCCGAGATGGCCTGCAGTCCCACGTTGATGTCACACTCGGAGTCGGTCCATTCCCAGGTGAGAGTGTGGCCTGGATGGAAGATCGGGCAGGGAAGGGGGGAAATCACGCATAGGGTATTATTCAATGATGGTTTGTCCCATACTCAGGCCTCGAGGTGTAGTTAGCAGCACTGTATGCTCGGTGCTTTGCCAGATTACGGGGTGATTTGTGCCGGTGAGAATACAGCTCGATAGGGGTTTACCTTACTCGAGGTATAGTCAGTTCGGTCCGCTCAGTGCTTTGCTCGATTGCCTGGTGATTTGTAATCGATGAAAATGCCATTCAATGCGGGGTTGCCCTAGTCGGGGTATTGTCAGCTTGGTATACGCTCAGTGCTTTTGCCGGATTGCTTGGTGATTTTGTGTCGATGAGAATGTAATCCTTCTATAGGGATTTGACATACCCCGCGTGTATTTGACACTACTGAGTGCTGGGACATTAAGTATTGTCAGTATTTCACCATTTTAGTAATACTAATAGGACGCTTATTGACCCATAGGCATAATCATGTTTCACTTAAAACCGGCCAACAGAGTGGTAGATACAAAATAGGCATAAATCTGCCAATGTTTGGCCTTAATCAAGTTAAAGCGCATTATGTTATCAAAATACATTCGGTGTCAATATCAAATTCATGGACGCTGGAAGCTCAAAGTCAAACTCAAAGCTGCAATGGAATTTTCTAATGATATACAAAAATGCCCAATCCAGAGGGCCTGATGGGGTTTCCTACCTACATTCAGAGGGTCTGGGGTTTCCAACCTACACCCAGAGGGCTGGGGTTTCCAACCTACACTCAAAGGGGCCTGGGTTTCCAACCTACATCCAGAGGGCCTGATGGGGTTTACAACCTATACACACAGAGGGCTGGGGTTTCCAACCTACACCCAGAGGCCTGGGGTTTCTAACCTACACTCAAAGGGGCCTGGGTTTCAAACCTACATCCAGAGGGCCTGATGGGGTTTCCAACCTACACCCAGAGGGCTGGGGTTTCCAACCTACACCCAGAGGGCCAGGGGTTTCCAACCTACATCCAGAGGGCCTGCTGGGGTTTCCAACCTACATTCAGAGGGCCTGGGCAGTTTCCAACCTACATCCAGAGGGCCTGTGGTTTCCAACCTACATGTACATTCAGAGGGCCTGGTGGGGTTTCCAACCTACAATAGGCTACACCCAGAGGGCTTGGTTTCCAACCTACACTCAAATGGGCCTGGGGTATCCAACCTACATCCAGAGGGCTGGGGTTTCCAACCTACATCCAGAGGGCCTGCTGGGGTTTCCAACCTACATTCAGAGGGCCTGGGGTTTCCAACCTACATGTACATCCAGAGGGCCTGGTGGGGTTTCCAACCTACAAATACAATAGGCTACACTCAGAGGGCTTGGGTTTCCAACCTACACTCAAATGGGCCTGGGGTTTCCAACCTACATCCAGAGGGCTGGGGTTTCCAACCTACATCCAGAGGGCCTGATGGGGTTTCCAACCTATACATCCAGAGGGCTGGAGTTTCCAACCTATACACCCAGAGGGCTGGGGTTTCAAACCTACAGCCGGACCTTTCTCAAAGGCCATGACAAGAATCACCCTATTTATAACTTAAAGAAGACAATATTCATTGGTTTAACACTTTCCCATTCGAGGACACAAGTCAGTGCCAATGATTGAATGGCGATGATCATCCCACCAGCTTTGTGATGATTTGCAAGATCGGTGGGTAAACTGTCAAAGAATTGGTGATGAATAAAAACAAAATTTCTACTGAAGGAATTATTGGTCCTCGTTTTGGTAATTTAAAGCCTATGCTATATATAGCATTATACTTATAGGCCCATAGCCCGAGGTGTTTTTTTTATCCAACCCTCGCCTCGCCGTCCTCCACCTTCAACCCAGCCCAGGTTGTCGGGACTTCAACTTCGAGATATGAGTATGACCTTACCAGGTAGGATGCCCGGATTGCTGTTGATGGAGTCAATGGCCATTGGGAAGGCGCCCGCGATGGGATCGCCGATAGCCTGCAGGTTCCCGTTCTGCGGGTCGGTGAGGGGCACGATCAGGGCCAGCTTGAACTCGGTGCCGTGCGAGACCCACACCCCGGCCACCAGAACGATCGCCAGCAGTAGACGTCTCATGGTCGATCAAGGCGACGCCGCCAGTCCCGGGGCAGCCCCTTTTTCAGTCCGGCTGTTCTGCCAACCCTTCCGGTGTCCAATCTCTCTCTCTCTCTCTCTCTCTCTCTCTCTCTCTCGTCTCTTTACAAGGGAGTACGCATTCTATTCCAAAACGGACGTTTCGGAACTGCAGCTCCTACTCCTAGCTGTAGTGCCGCATTCACTGTGCAGTAGTAACTTCAAAACAAAACGACACCCCCAGCTGCTACGCAACGCGGCGCGTGCATTTGGGAATGTTGTCGTGTGGAACACTATGGAACCAACGCATTTTGGGCGCGCGCGTCTTCGGTTACGCGCGCGCCCCGTGAAGAACGCGGTGACGCGGTATACGCGCGCAGCTGGGCCGCTCAGCCGTTTTCCACCTCTGTACTTGAACAAGAGCAAAGATAGTATAGCGCCGCGGCGCTATAAGATCTTTGAACAAGAGTGAGGGACCGTCTATTGTTATTGGGACTGAACGTCCAAGTGACCGGTATCTCATTGGCCAATACCGAGAGCGAAAGCCCAATACCCAAGTCCGAGACCTCATTTCTCCCGCAAGAGCGAGACCGAGACCTCAACTGCCCATGCAAGAGCGACAGCGACACCCGCGATCCCAATGCCAAAAGACAGACCAACGACCGAGACCCGAGACCTCAATGACCCAAAACATTCATGAAAAACGGGGGTCACGCAAAGTGGATGAAAGTCTTTAAACTATAATTTCCAGTCGTTCGTATGTTCAGTATGCTCTGAAGAGAGCGAGAGAGAGAGATGGGCAGACAGAGGTGGAAAGATAGGGGGAGAAACATAAAGAGAGGAGAGGTGGAGGACGGGAGAAAGTGGGAAGAGAGAGAGGAGAGAGAGAGGTGGAGAGAGATAGAGAGAGAGACAGAGAGAGGGAGGGGAAGAGAGATGGACAGACAGAGAGGAGGAGAGAGAGCGGGAGAAAGATAGAGAAAGAGAGGTGGAAGAAGGAGAGGGGAAGAGAGAAAAGAGAGAGCGGAGATGGAGGGAGAGAGAGGGAGAGAGAGAGTTTGAGGGAGAGAGAGAATTGGAGATAGAGAGAGGGAGAGAGAGAGGTAGAGAGAGAGGTGGAGAGAGAGAGGGGTAGAGAGATGGACAGAAAGAGGTGGAGAGAGGGGAGAAAGATAGAGAGAAAGAGAAGAGGAGGAAGGGAGAAGATAAGAAAGAGAAATAGAGAGGGAGAGGGGGGAGATAGAGAGAGCACGCACACGGTGTTAACGCAAAAATTGCACGAGTGCCGTCAATAGACACCGAGTATTCGAGAAAAATAAAATAAGTGTAAGACAGGAAAACCTAGAATCCCACCACCATCCAAAAGTAGACCAAACTCTTGGAAGTAAACCAGAATGAGTTGCACATTGAATACATTGAATAAAACTATCTTTCTTAGATAAAAAGTCTTAGAACAATACAAAGTGGGCGAAAAAATGAACCTTAATATGTCACAATTCATCCACTTTTTCTGTTTTCGGTTATTTTCCGACGGGGTAAATTCTGTTAACTACTTTCACATTTCAGTGGTATTTCCGGATAAAATTGGAGAAAGAAATAACAAGCTATTTTGGCAGCCTGAAAGCTTTGTAACTTACTTGCATCTATGTTTTTTGTGGGGTTTTTTTAGTATACCGGGCATAAAACCACATGGTCACTGCAACGAAGCTGGCCGTTTGGCTGGGATAATGACTAATAATGACAAGATAAACCAGTCGGGCATGGTGCATAAGCTTTCGTAGCCACAGCTACTTGATCAGAATGCTTAGCGAGTTCCCGAATGAGTGTACTCGATCTTGCCGACCTACGCAGTGGCTGTTGTTACGGCAGTCGTCCGTGTGGTTCCTTGACTTCACAGTATTTGTCAGGATGTTTAACTCTTGGAACCAGACTATCAGCTAAAAGACTGGTTCAACCAGCCTGCAACGCTGACGAAATACAATCAAGTCAGGGAACCACACGGACGACTGCCGTTACAACAGCCACTGCGTTTTTTAAAGGAATGTCAGTTCGTATCTCCAGCATTCCTGAGCCCCCTCTCTAACTCCTTCTTTCCTTAGCCCTTAAAGACCCTATACAACATCGGTAAAGGTGAAAAGATTGCCACAGTTTGTGTGTTAAACCATTAAACATTCAATTACAGAATTCCTGGGAAGGTTTTAGCCCAAGCGGTAATCTGAGAGAGAGGAAAAAGTCGAAAACCCGTCACATCGTTTATTTCTTTTTACTCGCGAGTAATAAACTATTTGTCGATATTTGAGTGAAGATTTCTCGAGAAATACAGTATCCCAGACCGTAAGATTTCAACATGGGGATTCTATCATGACCTTCTACAAACTGTGTAAATTAGAAGGAAATCTGTGGACATCGATGTTTTCCGATCTTCCCAATGTTGTATTGGGCCTTTAACCTTGAGTGGCTTTATAGCCTTGTTTTGGGTGAAGTTGCATGAAAAAAAAACCATGCAGCGTTTGTTTGGGCGTGTGCAAGTGAACGGTCTCCAGTCTCCGTGTGTGTCTGTATCTGCTTGCCCAAGACTTATTCCGGGATGTTGATAGTGAGTTACAGAAGCACCGCCCTATCTTCCCCGCTCACCAATGGTAGAGTCTTGAGTCCCAGCGTACAAAATAATGGTTGATAATTAAACCCGACATGACAAGGCCTAGTCCAAAACATAAATCACAATGTTTACAGGGAGGGGGGAAGAGAGCACTAAACATTGTTTTCTGGTTCGTCTAAGGTGAATCTGTCTGAGGAATTTAATTAAAAAATAAAGGTAAAAGTAAGGATTTCTTTCTATTAAAATGGTTACTTTCTTTTTAAATTTTAGGCAATGATATATATTAGGGCCTATATATTTCAATTGTGCCTCGTTATGACATTCATTATCTGATACACAGATGTAAATTACGCACACCCATTGCGAGCCAATTCACACTGAATGGAATCTCATTGTAGAAAAATCCACTGCCTGAAAGCGAAAACTCAAACAAGTGGAAGACATTACATAAGACAATCCTAGCCCTAGCATGAGCAATACAAATAATGACACAGTTTTGAAATAGTGCATCACACCAAGGTCTCAATATGCTTCACGAGAAACTCCATGTGCTCAAGAGGACCAATGTCCTGCTGGGATCGAAATGTCAACCCCTCTAATTTTTTGAGATTTGCATTTTGGTCATTTCATTTAGTAATCAGTTAACATTTTTGTGTTATTACTCTATAAACCTCTTCGGATTTAGTAGGCCTGACATTTCGATCCTAGCAGGAACTTTCTCAAAGGCCTTTGAGAAAGGTCCTGCTAGGATCGAAACATCAGGCCCGCTAAATTTTAAGATTTGCATTTTGGTGATTTTAGTCAGTAGGCAGTTTGCCACATTTTTGTATATCACTCTGTAAACATCTTGAAATTTAGTGGGCCTGACGTTTCGATCCTAGCAGGACCTTTCTCTGCCTTTGATTTACATTTTGGTAATTTTAGTCAGTAAGCAGTTTGCAACATTTTTGTATATCACTCTATAAATATCTTGAAATTTAGTGGGCCTGACGTTTCGATCCTAGCAGGACGTTTCTCTGCCTTTGAGAAAGTATTAATTTTAGTCAGTAAGCAGTTTGCAACATTTTTGTATATCACTCTAAATAAACATAATTAGATTGATGTCATTAAATACGCACACATACTTGGGTCTGGCCAGTATACAGATTGCAGAAATGCCGATTCACATCAAGCGATTCACAGCATTTTGAATGTGTTCTGCTCATCACTAGTATTGTCAGGCATTTGGTTTGTTACAGAAATTGGATCTCGAGGGGGCACAGTCTCGCATGCCGTATAATCGTAAAACAGGTTTTAGTTTTGAATACAATTCACAGGGTGTAGTACAGCGGTTGTTGCAGCTGATGAGGGTACCTTCCCATTGCACCGACTCCAGCTTTAGCTGAGAGCGGATGCAACGTGTCGGTAAAATGTTTGCCGCAATGGAGATTTGCGAAGCTCGCGAGAGGTTAGAGTTTAGAGAAGGACAGCTGGAGCTCTTGGATCGATTGCCGGACAAGCTCCGTAGCCTGACGGGCACAGCCCCAGTGAAGTGTCACACCGGATCCACCATGCCCATAGTTGTACACAACCTAGCGGGAAGTGAAATGAAAGATAATGAAAAAAAATCAACGCATCAATGAACAGCATGGTCAACCGAGCAAGTATTGATCAGTACTTGAGTCTGTTACAACAATGCCTTAATGGCTGGATTAAGAATTATAGTCGAATGCCCATTGGTCTAGTTTGGTTCATGGTGTCTGCCAGACCAATGCCTAAATGACTGGACTGGGTCCACAGGTCCAATGCCCATTGGTCTAGTTTGGTTCATGGAGTCTGCCAGACCAATGCCTAAATGACTGGACTGGGTCCACTGGTCTAGTGCCCATTGGTATAGTTTGGCTCATGGAGTCTGCCAGACCAATGCCTGAATGACTGGACTGGGTCCACTGGTCCAATGCCCATTGGTCTAGTTTGGTTCATGGAGTCTGCCAGACCAATGCCTAAATGACTGGACTGGGTCCACTGGTCTAGTGCCCATTGGTCTAGTTTGGTTCATGGAGTCTGCCAGACCAATGCCTAAATGACTGGACTGGGTCCACTGGTCCAGTGCCCATTGGTCTAGTTTGGTTCATGGAGTCTGCCAGACCAATGCCTAAATGACTGGACTGGATCCACTGGTCCAGTGCCCATTGGTCTAGTTTGGGTCATGGGGTCTGCCAGACCAATGCCTAAATGACAGGACTGGGTCCACTGGTCCAGTGCCCATTGGTCTAGTTTGGTTCATGGAGTCTGCCAGACCAATGCCTAAATGACTGGACTGGGCCCATGGTCCAGTGCCCACTGGTATAGTTTGGTATATGGAGTCTGCCAGACCAATGCGTAAATGACTGGACTGGGTCCACTGTGGGTCCACTGGTCTAGTCCAATTGGTCTAGTTTGCTTCAGGAGTCTGCCAGTCCAACGCCTACAATTCTTAGCAATATTAACTTATCTAGTGCCCATGACCTGGTTAAAGCCTACATGTTTGTACATTCTGAGTCCTACTGTATGGCCTCTAAGGTCTTTCTTATCTCAGCACCTACGACTGCTCAAACACCAGCTTACCTTTTTCATCCTGCCTCCTATAACCTTGTCTTCCCTCTCCAACCTAATCCTAGAACGACCAGGCCGCAATCCGGCCCAAGTGCCCACAACCTCTGCACTCTGTATGAGGAAACACGAAAGCAGAAATGTGAATCTCAGTGAAACGTTATCTGCAGTATAAGAAACATGGCAGGTAAGGCAAGGCAAGGCGAGGCAAGGCAAGGCGAGGCAAGGCAAGGCAAGGCAAGGCAAGGCAAGGCAAGGCAAGGCAAGGCAAGGCAAGGCAAGGCAAGGCAAGGCAAGGCAAGGCAAGGCAAGGCAAGGCAAGGCAAGGCAAGGCAAGGCAAGGCAAGGCAAGGCAAGGCAAGGCAAGGCAAGGCAAGGCAAGGCAAGGCAAGGCAAGGCAAGGCAAGGCAAGGCAAGGCAAGGCAAGGCAAGGCAAGGCAAGGCAAGGCAAGGCAATGTAAGGCGAGGCAAGGCAAGGCGAGGCGAGGCGAGGCAAGGCAAGGCAAGGCAAGGCAAGGCAAGGCAAGGCAAGGCAAGGCAAGGCAAGGCAAGGCAAGGCAAGGCAAGGCAAGGCAAGGCAAGGCAAGGCAAGGCAAGGCAAGGCAAGGCAAGGCAAGGCAAGGCAAGGCAAGGCAAGGCAAGGCAATGTAAGGCAAGGCAAGGCAAGGCAAGGCAAGGCAAGGCGAGGCAAGGCAAGGCAAGGCAAGGCAAAGCAAGACGAGGCAAGGCAAGGCGAGGCAAGGCAAGGCAAGGCGAGGCGAGGCAAGGCAAGGCAAGGCGAGGCGAGGCAAGGCAAGGCAAGGCAAGGCAAGGCAAGGCAAGGCAAGGCAAGGCAAGGCGAGGCAAGGCAAGGCAAGGCAAGGCAAGGCAAGGCAAGGCAAGGCAAGGCAAGGCAAGGCAAGGTGAGGCAAGGTGAGGTGAGGCGAGGCAAGGCAAGGCAAGGCAAGGCGAGGCGAGGCAAGGCAAGGCAAGGCAAGGCGAGGCAAGGTGAGGCAAGGCAAGGCAAGGCAAGGCAAGGCAAGGCAAGGCAAGGCAAGGCAAGGCAAGGTAAGTGAAGTGGAGGGCAGGGAAGCCAAGGGCAGGGGAGGGCAAGGCAAAGCGAAGCATAGTGAGAAAACTGTTGAACTAGATGGCATATGCCAAGTTACCAACCTTTAGGCTAGGTATCTGTTTGGTGCATCTCTCGATGATTCCTTTGACATCGTCTGGATCTGATGATTCATTCCAATTGTTGACCTGGGCTGTCCCACCGCAGTGCAAATACTCAGTCCTGAGAAAAACAGCAAAGCGAGGAAAGATTCACCTTTCACACAATAATACCATTCTCTCTCATGAGAGCAGTGTCATACAATGCATTACCCGCAACTATACAGATTCAAATCCAACACATGATTTTGACCAGCATGGTGGTCCAGTGGTTTATCAAAGACGTCTGCAGTAGAAAGCAGGAGGCACGGGTTCAAATCCCACCTGAGCTGCCCGTTGTTTTGTTTTTCAGCAGGCAATCGGGCAAAAGCACTGAGCATACACTGTTGAGTTGAACGTCGAGTAGGGCAAACACTCATTGAAGCACATTCTTCTTGACGCAAAATCATAATTATCACCGTATATCTCTTGAGTCTTGTTCTGGAGGACAATACCAGGCATCGACTTCTTGAGACTTCTAGAAGATGGTACTGTACCATCAAGGCATGGGAAGGCAAGGCATTGGTAGGCTGAATAGGTGTATGCTGTATGCATGGACAAACCAACTGAATGAAAAGATTCTGGCGGCATAACATCTTTTTGAAATACAAAGCGCACCTTTCCGCTGGTGTTTCGAGTGTTTCGAGTGTTTCGAGTGCCCAAAGCTCAAGTTTGGTCTGCCAGACCAATGCCTGAATGACTGGACTGGGTCCACTGGTCCAGTGCCCATTGGTCTAGTTTGGTTCATGGAGTCTGCCAGACCAATGCCTGAATGACTGGACTGGGTCCACTGGTCCAGTGCCCAAAGCTCAAGTTTGGCTCATGGAGTCTGCCAGACCTATGCCTAAATGACTGGACTGGGTCCACTGGTCCAGTGCCCAAAGCTCAAGTTTGGCTCATGGAGTCTGCCAGACCTATGCCTAAATGACTGGACTGGGTCCACTGGTCCAGTGCCCAAAGCTCAAGTTTGGCTCATGGAGTCTGCCAGACCTATGCCTAAATGACTGGACTGGGTCCACTGGTCCAGTGCCCAAAGCTCAAGTTTGGCTCATGGAGTCTGCCAGACCAATGCCTGAATGACTGGACTGGGTCCACTGGTCCAGTGCCCAAAGCTCAAGTTTGGTTCATGGAGTCTGCCAGACCAATGCCTGAATGACTGGACTGGGTCCACTGGTCCAGTGCCCATTGGTCTAGTTTGGTTCATGGAGTCTGCCAGACCAATGCCTGAATGACTGGACTGGGTCCACTGGTCCAGTGCCCATTGGTCTAGTTTGGTTCATGGAGTCTGCCAGACCAATGCCTGAATGACTGGACTGGGTCCACTGGTCCAGTGCCCAAAGCTCAAGTTTGGTTCATGGAGTCTGCCAGACCAATGCCTAAATGACTGGACTGGGTCCACTGGTCCAGTGCCCAAAGTTCAAGTTTGGCTCATGGAGTCTGCCAGACCAATGACTAAATGACTGGACTGGGTCCACTGGTCCAGTGCCCAAAGCTCAAGTTTGGTTCATGGAGTCTGCCAGACCAATGCCTAAATGACTGGACTGGGTCCACTGGTCCAGTGCCCAAAGTTCAAGTTTGGCTCATGGAGTCTGCCAGACCAATGACTAAATGACTGGACTGGGTCCACTGGTCCAGTGCCCATTGGTCTAGTTTGGTTCATGGAGTCTGCCAGACCAATGCCTAAATGACTGGACTGGGTCCACTGGTCCAGTGCCCAAAGTTCAAGTTTGGCTCATGGAGTCTGCCAGACCTATGCCTGAATGACTGGACTGGGTCCACTGGTCCAGTGCCCATTGGTCTAGTTTGGTTCATGGAGTCTGCCAGACCAATGACTAAATGACTGGACTGGGTCCACTGGTCCAGTGCCCAAAGCTCAAGTTTGGTTCATGGAGTCTGCCAGACCTATGACTAAATGACTGGACTGGGTCCACTGGTCCAGTGCCCATTGGTCTAGTTTGGTTCATGGAGTCTGCCAGACCAATGCCTAAATGACTGGACTGGATCCACTGGTCCAGTGCCCATTGGTCTAGTTTGGTTCATGGAGTCTGCCAGACCAATGCCTGAATGACTGGACTGGGTCCACTGGTCCAGTGCCCATTGGTCTAGTTTGGTTCATGGAGTCTGCCAGACCAATGCCTGAATGACTGGACTGGATCCACTGGTCCAGTGCCCATTGGTCTAGTTTGGTTCATGGAGTCTGCCAGACCAATGCCTAAATGACTGGACTGGGTCCACTGGTCCAGTGCCCATTGGTCTAGTTTGGTTCATGGAGTCTGCCAGACCAATGCCTGAATGACTGGACTGGGTCCACTGGTCCAGTGCCCATTGGTCTAGTTTGGTTCATGGAGTCTGCCAGACCAATGCCTGAATGACTGGACTGGGTCCACTGGTCCAGTGCCCAAAGCTCAAGTTTGGTTCATGGAGTCTGCCAGACCAATGCCTGAATGACTGGACTGGGTCCACTGGTCCAGTGCCCATTGGTCTAGTTTGGTTCATGGAGTCTGCCAGACCAATGCCTAAATGACTGGACTGGGTCCACTGGTCCAGTGCCCATTGGTCTAGTTTGGTTCATGGAGTCTGCCAGACCAATGCCTGAATGACTGGACTGGGTCCACTGGTCCAGTGCACATTGGTCTAGTTTGGTTCATGGAGTCTGCCAGACCAATGACTAAATGACTGGACTGGGTCCACTGGTCCAGTGCCCATTGGTCTAAGTTTGGTTCATGGAGTGTGCCAGACAAATGCCTAAATGACTGGACTGGGTCCACTGGTCCAGTACCCATTGGTCTAGTTTGGTTCATGGTGTCTGCCAGACCAATGCCTAAATGACTGGACTGGGTCCACTGGTCCAGTGCCCATTGGTATAGTTTGGTTCATGGAGTCTGCCAGACCAATGCCTGAATGACTGGACTGGGTCCACTGGTCCAGTGCCCATTGGTCTAAGTTTGGTTCATGGAGTCTGCCAGACAAATGCCTAAATGACTGGACTGGGTCCACTGGTCCAGTGCCCATTGGTCTAAGTTTGGTTCATGGAGTCTGCCAGACAAATGCCTAAATGACTGGACTGGGTCCACTGGTCCTTATAAATGTCTGTCCTTTTTCTCTTTGCCAACTTACCCCGGTAAAACATACGTATCAGAGCCACCCTCCTTGTAAACCATGACAAAATTCATCCACAAGGATTTCACCTGCAAGGGGTAAACAGATTTACGTCAGTGATGGAATGATGCTGTAGTGCAATGCCAGAGGCAAGTTGGTAACCCCCTTCCTTGTCACACTGCCACTGCCTATATTTCTGTCAATACAGATATGGGAGGCCGTTCACAACTGAACTGTGGGACTAGGCGCCGACAGTCCATAGAGAAAACATGACACTGAAGCAAGTCCACTATTTGCCCCTTGCCCTTCTAGTCTAATTGCAAAGAGTGCCTGGCATACCGTGAGTGTAAGCCAGCCACTGTCTTCACTATTGCCTCGGAATTGAGGATGAGCAGCAAGTGAACACTCCTATGATAGTGTCCGACAAAGGGGTCGTACTGAGATCTAAATATCAGACCCTCTCCAGTTTCTGAGATTTAGGTTTTAGCCATTAATAGTCAAATGTTGAGCTGTCAACACTTTTTTTTTCTTCATAGATTACAAATATTGGATGCTTAGCTTAGGATTCAAGTAGAACTTTGGCAGATAACCTGATTTGATTTGGGCAAGGCTTTACAGGCTTAAAGGGTACCTGAAATAAAAAGGAATATGATGTGTAATCGATCAGAGAGAGTATGAACTTCCATGTGTCAGTTTGTTTTTTAAATATAGTAATCATATTTTTTGAGAAAACAGCAAGATTCTCGACAGAAAACTGCACCCCACTTTTCAACCTGAAAAATTGCTACGTGTGTGCCATGTTTTTCTTGAGGACGTGCATACGTGCGCGCGTTTACATGTACTATATGTGTGTGTGTGTGTAGTCGATCATGCAACATTTCACTGCTGATGACGTCATCACCTTCTCTTTGGCTCGCGCGCAAAAAAGTTTTTTTTGTGGGCGTGGCGCGCTAAAGATTTTGTCTTCCTTTTACGGTCGCTATTTACGGGGTAGACATTAAAAGTGTTGAGTTTGTGAACTAGTTTAGCCTTTATTAAGCCTTACAATAGTTTTCTCGATATTAGAATTTTCTATTTCAGGTACCCTTTAAACAAAATGTCGGTGCTTAAGTAGCTCTATGACATGGCCTACTCAGGCTCCCTGGCCTACTCACTGCCACCAGCTGGCCTCTGATAGGGAAGACTTGGTCGTCGTTCAAAAGTTTCCGCGCTCCAATCCCGGGACAGGCAACAATGACGTCATAGTCGTCGGCAATCTATACAGACAGTATACACAGTGCACAGCAAACCACCAAAATTAACATCACGATAGAGCCAAAAGTACCACATGGGACTGCTCTGTGAAAAAAGCAAAACAAAAGTTTGACTGGAACGTGACTTGAAACTGAGATCTCCGGTTCAAGGTACATGTACCAGTGGTCTTCCTAAATAATAAATTATCTTTGGTAAGGGTGGGGGCACCAGTCAGAAGCATTTAACCTTTAACTGCTGTATATCGCTGGAGATCATGCAACTGTTGATATTCAGATGCAAACAATGATTAGTTGTAAACGTGGCTAAAGGCAGTTTGGATAATAAAATAGACATGTAGGCCTACTGCTTTTAAAACTTAGCGTTCCAACAAACAAAGGCTTACTACTACCCAAGTTACCCTTGCAATAACCATTAGCATGCTGGAGCATGGGGGATTTCTGAGTAAACTGGGCTTATTGATATGCATGTCTGTCCCTGTATCCAAAACAGATGTTCTTTGTGTTGCGTTGTACTGAGATAATGCATGATAAGCTTTCCCTATAGCATAATGACCTGGTTGGTTGAGAAGGATGGTACATTGTACATGTACATGTAGTTCAATTCTGTGACAGAGTCATAATGAATTCAGCCACGCAAATATGGCAGTACAACTGCAAAATAACACGCCATAATGGGCTTACTACTGAATACTAAATGAAATAGTAGCATTCATCTCAACAAGCCATTCTGACAGACTACCGCAGTGAATGGTAGTTCCTTTTTTGACGATATTGACAATGAAATTTTTTTTTTGGTTCACCTCGCTTAGCGCAGCCAGTTTCATTTGGCATTTCTTCCCACCGAGAGCCTCGTATCTGTTGAGGAAAATGAATCCACAAGCCTTCAGTGACTGTCAGCATTGGACAGACGCACAAAGACAGACACATCTCACTATGAACATCTAAACCGTGAAAGTGGGGTGAAAATGTCATTTAGCCGTGAAAAGAAAATTCACCGTGTTTTCACCCCTATTTCATGGCACACAGTTAGCCAAGTCATTTTCAAGGTGTTTTAACCAGTGGTCTTCAAGGCCACATTCTTGGTGGTAAATGGCTAGAGAAGTATCTGGGAGTGGCAGGTAAGAAGGACACCATACAGTGCCTCTATGGGGCTGGATGGTGGTCCCTACTGGTAATTGAATTAGCCATCCCCGGCCCCCAAGGCTGGAGCTTGCCACACTAGATATTCACGTTTTTTTCAAGGTCGATCTTGAGTGACCTAAATAAGTCCTTATCGGGTCAGAGAAGAGATTATTTTCACGGTGAATTCACTGTAAAATGCATCGTGAAATCACAGTGACTTTTTAGTTTCACGGCGAAATGACATTTTCACCCCCTTTTCACGGTTTAGATGTTCATAGTGTCTTGCCCTACATGGGACACCAAGGCCATTCAAAGAGATGCAGAATGACAACAACAAGTTGCGAGTACAAGTACTTGCTTTGTGGAAACTTGCGCCCTTTAATTTTCCAAACCCCGGCTTAGGCTTCGGCTCAGGCTTTGTCTCTGTTATTCAAAAGCTGAAAACACAGGTTGGAGTTCTTTCGGTTGAAGTTGAAACTTTGCATTCTTTCTCAAAATGCAGTATAACATTCAAAACAAAGCCAAATGTCTCCCATTTTCAACCCTTGTACTTTAAAAATGGATGAAAGAAATGGAGACAAAGCCGGAGCCTGAGCCTAAGCCGTGTTTTGGAAAAGGGCCTAACACTGAGAGGTTTAATACCAGAGGTATGAAAAAGTTGTGTACCCGGTACACAGATCAAGTGATTCGACTTGCATTTAAGGTTAAATGTTGAGGTTCTGATTCAAGGGCTGAATTGGAATAGGTGGGCCCATCCAAGTGAACGCTGAAGCATACACTTTCATGGCTACTTGTTGTTGAGCTTGCAGTTAGTGTATTGCTTTAAATGCTATGAATCACAATCTATATACCGTGGGTACATACATTTACTATAATGCCTGTATTCAACACTGCCTAGTTGCAGTTGATTGATAGAATAAGACTGCAAGGAGTAGGGATAGGGGAGGACAAAGGGCAAAGGGCAAAGGTTAGGACTAGCACAGAGTTCAGAGTGGTGAAACATTAGAGTAGGGGACGCTAACAGCTGTAAACCCATCTAGCCACTTTGGTCCATATGCACAACTGATAACATTATTGGTAAAGAAACCAAACTGTTAAGCAGTGCCGAACAGTCACAAGCTCTCAACACCTCTGATAAAGCCAGACCAAGTGTAGGGCAAATAATCTTGCCCCGTACTTTTTCGCCAGGCATTTTTACAGTGTGTGGGCAAATTTGTTAATCCTGCAGAATGTACATGCGCATCTACCTACTTTCCGAAGACGGAAATTCAAAGGCAGGGTACACCATTTTGTGAAGGAAAAGAATACCTTCCACACTTTGTTTAATCCAACATACACATGAAATAACACACCCGCATGAGTTTCGGCTCAATCCATCAACCATGTCATTAGAAAAACCGTGGAAACAAAATTAAATACTAACTTCTTTCAGACACAGAGGGCAGAATTTGTAGAAGGAACTCTTTGTTGCAAAGTCAACAAATTGCCTCTTTTCTCGCATACAGCAGAATTTTCAGCACTAAAATTTGACAGAATGTCTGATACCATTACAAACTTCCTGATGAGTTAGTAATTTCTAAAAAAAATTGGAATGTCCAGAAATTGGGCATTTTGCGTTAATGGTGTACCTTGTATCAAGTCAAGGGTGGTTATTGCAGTGAAACCAACAGTACACTCTGTCAGTCATAAGAAGGCAGTATCCTAACGACAGATAGAGTATACTGTTCTGAAACGTTGAGTTCACTGGTTCTCTTGAAAAACACATACATGTACAGTAGCATACAGTGAACCATCCTTGATTTCCTTCCTTGAGGAAGGAATGTTTTTCCCATACCTTTGCATGAGCCAGGGTAGATACTTCAAGCACATGCAGAAGACAATCGAGAGATGTAGACCATACCTTGCAAAACAAAATTTTAAAAACATCAACACAGTAACATTATTGAGGAAGATTTTATGAGGACTCACAGGCAGACGAACGATTGGAAGATGCTTGCTTGACCATGAGGTGAGTTATTAGGGCCGCACACACTACAAACATACCGGTAATTGCAATTTGAATTGAATCGCGATTCCAAAACTGTTTTTTTTTTTTGGGGGGGTCGTGTCCACACAGGCAAAAAAAAAAACGCTTGCGGTAAGCAGTTGTGGTCTTATGGTGGGTGTGTCCTTGAGGGTGACCCACGCAGGGAGACATAATAAACAAGCAATGGCACTTCCTGTCAATCAAAGCGTGAGCCGTGCATTGTGGGATTAAAAAAAACACCGGTGCGGTTCAGTTGAGCATTCCCACACACACTGCGTCACAAATAAACGCCACTATTTGAAAAAGTCTCACTAATAGTGGAGTCTGAATTGCGATTCAAATCCCACTAATAATCGCGTTTATTATGTCCACACGCACAAAAAAAGTGGAGTTTGAATTGCGATTCAAATCGCGATCCAAATAATCGCATTTATTTTGAGCAGTGCAAATGGCCTATATGAGACTGCCTATATGTCCTTTATTCCAATAGACCGTGTAAGTTGTCCTTGTGAATGTACGTGTTACCGCAAGATTCCTGACTTCTGGACTCCTCGGATAGGAGGTAAAGCGTGGAGCGGCGAACGTTTTTGTTAAAATATTTTGTATCGCGCAGATTGAAGTTCAGTTAAAACTATAAGAATAGTCATTTAGGAATAAAACATTTAAAAACAATGTGTAAAGTATGTGATGTGCACATTTTATAGACAAAAATAGTTACAATAAATTTTTGTTCTCACGTTTGAAACCGTAGAACCTACATGTATGCCACAAGCATGACAAGAGGTGATAGTCGTGTTCCCAGACGAGCGAACTTGTTGTATGCACACACGTGTACTGGCTAACGTCGCGCGTTACGTTGATCGTGTTTTGATTTTGTAATATTTTGTTTACATCCACATGTGCAGTACAGTACAAGGCGCTTTTCTTGCCCGAATGCGAACCACACCAACTTCGGCGCAAGTAGTAATGCTCACGTCGCGTACCACAGTCGGGCCGTATTCGCAATACTGTACGTACAACCGGAAGATGAAGGTCAGGTTATATCTATTTGTTTTCTCTGCCATATTATCATTTTGTTGTAGGTTTTTTTGCTCATTCTTATATTTTTAATATACTTAATCCATAAACCTGTTTTTTTAGTTGGAAAGAGGATTTCTTCATTATGTAATAATGCATTCAAAATTGGGCATGTGTTAATCTCCAATAGCAGGCGGCGCGGAGGTGCCCGGAAGTGTACGGTGACCTTTTTCACCACGAGACTTACACGGTCTACTGGACAGTTGGGGATGGCACTTAAACTGACCTAAGACATCCTCACTGGCCACTGACAAACACAGATTAACACAGACTATTCCAACAGATGAGACTGCAGATGTCTGGCTGACTCAAGAAGATGGTTCACTAAGGTGAAACTGACCTAAGACACCCTCACTGGCCACTGACAAACACAGATTAACACAGACTATTCCAACAGATGAGACTGCAGATGTCTGGCTGACTCAAGAAGATGGTTCACTAAGGTGTCCAACAGACCATGAGGAGACTTACCCGTGACCTGGGAACATTGTATCCAGCTCAGTCTGGCTCAGCTGCTTCAAGTTAAAGACAATATCTGTCCAGCACGGTTCCTGGATGGATCGAGAGAAAAGCGGAATCCAGTCCAAGTTTCTTTGCCATTTCTCCAAAATTGCTGAAACAAATCCCAGTCATTTCACCCCATATTTGATTGCTTTGACTTTTATTTATTATCGTTACTATCGAGTGAGCCTAACCATCCGCACTGCTTGGAGTTTTGTGAATTCTGTAGATATCTAGTGTACTTACTTCCTTTGGTTTTTCCTTGAAGAGATATGTTCCAGACTGCAATGACACACCAGCCACATCTGCCTCTGGTGATCGTAGAATCTTTATAAGGTAGTCCCAGGTCTCTTTGCCCCATTCTCTGAAGAGAACAAGTTTTTCTTTCTTTGAAAATATAGTACAATGAGGGTTTGTCCTACTCGATGTAATAAGCACAGTGCTTTGCCCGATGCCGGATGAAACAAATTCAGGCAGCTCGAGTGGGATTCAAACCCGCAACTCCTGCTTTCTTGTGCAAACATCTTAACCACTTGACCATCGAGATGGTCGAGGTTGTGTGGCGGATTCAAATAATGTTTAGCAGCGGGTACTGCATTGCACCATAGACATAACATGATGTTTGCGTCGAGAATGAAATTCAACGAGGGTTTGCCATGCTTGACATAATGTAATAAGCACTGAATGCCCAGCACTACATGTACGTCGAGCAGGGCAAACCCTTGTTGAATTTCATTCACCTTGATGCAAACATCATGTTAAATCTCTGAAAATCTAATCACTACTTTGAAGAATTAAGCAGAGAAAATTGAACATGACCGGGATTTGAACCCGGGACCATCGGTTTAACTTAATAGTGTGCACTGGGCTATCCAGCTGTTTGCCAGTTTCACCCCAGCAAAGAGAGTTGACTATTTGGGAAGCCCGTCACCTAAAGCCCAACGCACACGAGTGCTATCTGCTGAGCAAAAATTCTCTCGAGGTCGTTAGCTCAGCACGTAGCTCACCGTGTGCACTGAACTTTTGGTGAGATTTCTGCCTTAAGAGGCCGTGAGACCAATATCTATCCTGTTTAATTTGTTTCGCCTCTCAGGGATGAAAACTCATCGTGTGCGGCGACTTGAGCTACGTGCTCAGCACAAAAATCACAACTGGCCAATTAAAGCGCATGCTCTGTTCAAGTGATGGCTTCCAAAAATAGATTTTTTGCTCAGCAGAAACAAATCAAACAGGATAGATATTGGTCTCTCGGCCTCTTGAGGCAAGAAATCTCACCAAAAGTTCAGCGCACACGCGAGTTATGTGCTGAGCTAACGACCTCAAGATCATTTTTGCTCAGCAGATAGCTCTCGTATGTGGCGGCCATAAGGCAGGGATAGCTGAGTGCCAGTAGGCTGAGCAAGTGTATGTAAGTTGAAGTCCCAGTCCAGTCCAATTTTCGTGGCTATTTCCACAAATTGTTCGCAATTCTACAGCCAGGTTTCTTTGAGACAAACTATCATTGGATTATTACCATTTCAGTTGTGTGCGACAGGCTACAGCTAATAGACAAATTGCACGGCCAATGTTTACATGCCATCACATGACTTATAGTGGGTATTTTTGCATCTCATTTGGTGCAGAACGGTAGTGGAAATGAGCAAAAAAGACTATAATATCGTCCACATTCTTTGTATGCTTTTTCGGTCTATTTTTCGGTCTATTGAAGATATTTGTATGCACCTCAAGTTCGACGGTCACAACCAAGAATTGCTTGGACTAATATTCCACATAGATTTTCCCTAGCAATCTTAGCTAGGTCAGAGTTACACAAGGTGATGGAGTGCACACATTGTCACAGCTCCAAGCCAAACAGAAACAGCCGAGCCTATGCTAGGTTACTTCCGTTTTTCACACAATACCTAGAGCCCTGAGACTGCCTGACCCGAAAATGAGTTTTCAGACGTTCAGTTTCATTACCTGACTGAATCAATTGGGGTGGCTCCAGCGAGGTACGGCAACCACAGACCAGCGGTGCCATCCCCAGTCGTATCCGGGGTAAACTTATCGGCCACAATGGTCACTTCAACGTCCGGAATGCTGGCCAAGATGTTGTAGGCAGTGGACAGGCCTATTACCCCGGCACCGACCACGCACACCCTTACTGGTACTCCCATCTTTCTTTTCTTTTCTGGTTTTTCGTCAGTCTACAAAAGGGAAGGAACAGATAGAAGGAGGGAAAGAAGACAAGAACAGATGAATGACAACCCAGAAGATTAAACCTCTATCGCAAAGATTTAGGATAGACCGATTGCGCGACCACTGTTTACATGCCACCACGTGACTTATAGAGGGTATTGTTTCATCTCATTTGGCACAGAGCAGCGGTGGAAATGTACAAGGAAGAATGTGGATGATAGGATAGTCTTCTTTGCTCATTTCCACTCCTGTTCTGCACCAAATGAGACGCAAAAATTTGCACTATAACTAAGTCACGTGATGGTAGTAAACAGTGGTCGCGCAATCAGTCTAACCATGTCCACCTCACTGTGGTGCTGGATTATCTGCAGCTACTACCAATAAAAGTGGAAGGCATTATATAAGTCAGTCTTTTTTGGTTGGAAAAAGACATGGAGTATTCAGAGGGCCAGACATTTCAACCAGCTGGTTAACTGGAAAACAACGGAGATCCGCGAGTAGAGGTGTGGCGTGGGAAAACCTTGGCTTTTGATGGATCAGCCGATCAGTCGAGCAGCCTTGTTTTGGAGTTTTTGAAGGCGATTTAGATTGGATTGCTGGAGTCCGGTGAGAAGACAGTTGCAGTAGTAGGGTCCCTACATTGGTCGAACCACTGGTCGGACTCAGACGCTGTACAGTCGTGCACGGAACTTCTCATTCATGTTTATTTAATTGCACACTCAATTGTCTGTCCACAACCAAGATCCAACATAATCCCCAACACTCGTACGTAGAGCTAAAGCCGTCTTAGTATGTGTGGTCAAAGACTACCGTACCAGTCTGCCAAGCTCTTCTGACAGCTGTGCTCTGCGCTCCCAGTATATAACAAAGGAGGACTGGCAGAAGCACGCCGTCTGGGATTCAAGCAGTAGGCCCCTTATCCTTACATATAATTAGATGAACTTGCGGATCCCTACATTAATGAGCAGAGGTCGGATTCCGATAAAGAGAGTTGCTTCTACGTATGGTTACACTGACGTTCTTCTCAATCTGTATTGTTCTTCAGGTCTGGAAAGTCTCTTTGAACACTCGTGCAGGCACAAAACATAAATGGATGAAGATTGCCGCACCACATGAAGTGGTGCTGAGACTACCGGTACTGTGTTTTCTTCCAAACTGGCATTCTACTGGCCATAGACAATGAACCGCGAAAGCTGTACTTTTTATTCTAGTGCTTGAACAGTGGGAAAACTTACCAATGCATGTACATGTACATAGGAATTGAAATATCCACTAGACCATGGACCGAGTGTAGTACCGGTATCTTCAGAGCCAGTTTCGTAGTGCAGTAGGCCTATGTGACGGCACTCCTTTTAAAGTTTGACCCTGCAAAAGGACACATGACAGTTCACTAAGTGCACACAAAATAGTGGGCATATGTCACTGTTTGGCAAACATCTTTGTTCATTGTATTCATACCATGCATGCACTGGCCTTGGGCTAAGCATTACCATGGGCCAACACAGATAATGATCTATTTGCAACAGGAGGGCAAAGATTATTTTCATTGAAATTCACTTCACATAGACCTATATCATATCGAGTACCGGTATTCATAAAGTGGGGAATTACACCTGTAGTTCTGAACCTGTTATTTGCATAGAAATATCGCAGTGGCTGTTGTTACGGCAGTCGTCGATGTGGTTCCCTGCCTTTATTGTATGGGGTCCAAGGACAACGGGTATGGAAACGCTTGAACTGGGACTTTGAAAAAACAACTCTTCCGAAATCCCCAGATTTACCCCCCAAAACACCCGTGAAACCGTCCCATTTTCCAATTGAGGATTCAGTGAGAATCACAGATTCCAATACTGGTCAATTTTGTTTTACTCACATTTGGGAAAAGGGAGAAATATCCCCTCAGTTGATCGAGAAGAATCTCTCCGTCCGACGAGCCAAAAGGCAGCCATCTTTGATTTCAAATTGAAACGGTATATACTGTACACGTATACACGTAAATCGATGACGTTTTGACAGGTCTGCGTGCGCAGTGGGTCTGTGTAAGTGTGTGCGTGCGTGCGTGCGCACGGACCTGCCAAAACATCATCGATTTATGTGTTTACATGTACAGTATTTTATAACGTTTTAATTTGAAATCAAAGATGGCCGCCTTTTGGCTCGTCGGACAGGAGAGAATCGTCTCGGTCAACTGAGGGGAAATTTCTCCCTTTTCCCAAACATGAGTAAAACAAAATGACCAGTTTTGAAATCTGTGATCTCACTGAATCCACAATGGGCACGTGGGACAGTTTCACAGGTGTTTTGGGGGAAATCTAGGAATTTCGGAAGGGTTGTTTTTTTCAAAGTCCCAGTTCAAGTGTTGTCATACTCGTTGTCCTTGGACCCTACTGTCACCCAACCCTCAAAATTTCAAAATTCGATAAAAAAAGGGTGACTTATCGGGTCCAAGTTACTTGGACTAGGGGAAGTATGTATCTCTACGTACATGTACAGTCTGTATATCAGGTACAAATGGAACAGGAATCTGCAGGCCCCTTTATGGAAAAGTAATCTCACTCATCTGATTGTATGGAATATTAGCAATCTGGACATGTACAGAAGTAGTTTGAGTAACTAGGACCGTCCTTATTTTGTAAGTCGCCCTTTTTGAAATTTGGAGGGGTCGGGGACGGATATCGTTGCCCTGTGGCTGTGACCCAGATGCCGGACAAACCTAAGCATGCGCACGCAAACTTCAGTTGGTCCGCGAGGTTGGCAACACAGTGTCAATCCGAGGTTTGCGCAAGATCCGAGGTTTGCGCTCGACAATACAAGTAATTGTACAGTACTACTATAAAGTATAAGTGCTAAGTACTACTACTAAGTACTAGTACTACTACTACTACTACTACTAGGAGTAGTACTACAACAAGTACTAGTACTACTGAACTACATGTACATGTACTATTACTATTAATATTAGAACTAGTAATAGTATTACTAGCAGTAGTAGTACATCGTACTACTACAACTAAGTACAAGTACTACTAGTACTATAGTAGTTAGTACTACTAGCACTACTAAGTACTAGTACAAGTACTAAGTACTAGTGAAGTAGTACTACTAGTACTACTACTACTCCTAGTACTAGTACTTAGTCATACTAGTACTAGTACTAGTACTACTACTAGTACTAGTACTAGTACTGACTAGTAGTACTACTAGTACTAGTACTTAGTAGTACTAGTAGTACTACTACCAGTACTAGTAGTAGTAGTCCTAGTACCACTCAGTACTCGTACTGGTACTGGTAGTACATGTACATGTACCCACGGAGGAATAAGGTTCCTCCATGATGCAACACAGACCGACACTAGTCACTAGGCACTGACTACGTGCAATGATGCATATGTACAGTACATGTACATGCACATGTATGTACCACAGACAGTCACTAGGCACTACTGTAGTCCGAGTAACTTGGACCCGACAAGTCACCCTTTTTTATCGAATTTTGAAAATTTGAGTTTCGGGTGACTGTAGGTCTACAGTCACCCGAAACTCAAAATATTAATTTCAAAATTCGATAAAAAAAGGGTGACTTGTTGGGTCCAAGTAACTCGGACTAGCACTACTGTACATGCATGTACTGTACTACAGTACGTACTCAGTACGAGTTACGACCATCTCTCCTTATTCCTCCGTGGCACGACTATGGAGGTTCTTATTCCTCCATGGTACGACTACGACAATGCACCACTAAACTTTCTAAAGCACTATGCACTGACCAATAATATGCACTGACACTGACTGAGAGACACTGACAGACAGTGTTGTCTATAATACCAACCCACTACACTAGGCACTACTCACTAGCAGGATCATCCCCGGCAGACAATGAACCACAATTTACTGCCACCGGTGCCACGGTGGAATCTGGGGAAGGGTTGTACTAACTACTAACTACTAAGTACTAAGTAGTACTGACGACCGTCGCGAGGTCACTTGCTTCCATCACAAAACGACGGGGCATAAGAAACGACACACGCGAAAATAATAATGTCTTGTTTCTGGGATTCCCCTGATTGGAATAGACTCGATACCAGTCGCTGCAGTGCTTTTCAGCCGAACAGGTTACCGCATTGAACCATGGAGGTTTCCTTCCACAGTAACGTGATTGATTTTCAAATATTAATTTCGTTCGTGATATACAAAAATGTTGCAAACTCTTTCGTATTTGATTAACTTTTCCATGCATATTCTGCAGAACAATTTTCCTTTGCTCTTGTCGACTGAACCGTGCTTACTGTGTAGCCGCCTACTGGGGCCCCATTGAAATGCATACAATTGGATTATTGGATGACGCAACACGTACCTCGAACCCGGTGTCATGCCAAATAGTGTCCCCTGCCAAATAGTGTCCACTCATTAGCATACTGATCGCTGATTGGTCCAAAACGTATGACATTCAACCACCGTGGTTGGGGTATGGTTGCGCACTACACACGCATTGTGTATGGTTGCTGGCCTAACACACGCATCGTTGGGCACTTTGCTGTAACCGTAACGCTAACCCTAACCCTAACAACCCTAATCCTAACCCTAATCCTAATCCCAATCCTAACCCTAACGACCCTAATCCTAGTCCTAACGCTAACCAATCAGCGATCAGTATGCTAATGAGCGGACAGTATTTGGCAGGGACACTTTTTGGCAGGACACCTGAGCTGTGCACTGTTGGATGTCGCAACTCCCCAGTTCCGAAACGACACGGCTCTGTGCACAAACATTATGGAGTTGAGTGCAGGCGCATTTTGCGTTGGTGATCGGCCGCTCTGCGTATTTTTTATCGATTATTATGAAAAGGGAAATACTCATCTACTTATAGCACAATTACTTGTTGCTGCTAATCTTGCAATTCTTGTGGCAACTTGTGTCCAAATGGGGCTTTGTCATGATTCGTATTGATTTTGTTCTAAGCTGAAAATAAAAAGAGTCTTTGTTTAAAATGTGGATAATAGTGGTGCCCGGATTCGGAGGGCCCGTTGCATAGTAAAACAAATATAGCACTCCGATTTGGGAGGTCCCCGCGCAAAGTGGTTAAGAGCTTGTTCCAGGTGGGAAAACAATAAACATCTATAGGCTAGTACATATTGTAGTACATAGTGCATACTTACTCTATCATCCAGAATTTATAACTTTTGGGTTTTTTCTATATAAGACTAAAAGTGACCCATTTGGCACCTCTTGGGCACATTTTCAGATATCTTTAATGAAACACAATAAGCGATTTCAATGATTGATCCGGTGTGTTTGGAAGAATTATTTTCTCGAGAACGGGTGCATTTCTGCACTGAGTATAATATACAAGAGTGTACAGAGCCGTACAGAGGCCAAGACTGAGAGAGCAGCCTCAACGGCTTCTACCCAAGTGCAAAGCGAGAGCTGAATATCCCAGTGATATAACTAGTGGTTTCATGTATAACTAGTGTTTTCATGCTTTTTCATTCTTCGATAACTTTGTATGCATTTTATTACTGTTTTGTATATGCTTGTATATTCTTGTTATTAATGATGCTTTTAAATTTTTCGTAGCAGAGCAAGGACCAATGTATTTCCACTATGCAAGTTATTTTGTGTGTGTTTGGCGAATAATAAATGCAAAGTCAAATACCAGAATACAATGGTAGCCTTAATTACTGCCATGCCTGCACTCAATAACTACAGTCCTAGGGTGACGTGCAAGGATTTATCAAAGTCATGAACAGAGACACTGTTCATCTCTGGAGGGGAAAAATAAAACCTTGCAATTAGTTACTAAGGTAGTTAATCACAGACACGGCCTGGTTCTATAGAATTCGTCCATGATTCGTCCACGGCCAGTGCGGAATGTGCATCTCAATCACACTATGAACATCTAAACCGTGAAAAGGGGGTGAAAATGTCATTTCGCCGTGAAACTAAAACGTCACTGTGATTTCACGATGCATTTTACAGTGAATTCACCGTGAAAATAATCTCTTCTCTGACCCGATAAGGACTTATTTAGGTCACTCAAGATCGACCTTGAAAAAAACGTGAATATCTAGTGTGGCAAGCTCCAGCCTTGGGGGCCGGGGATGGCTAATTCAATTACCAGTAGGGACCACCATCCAGCCCCATAGAGGTACTGTATGGTGTCCTTCTTACCTGCCACTCCCAGATACTTCTCTAGCCATTTACCACCAAGAATGTGGCCTTGAAGACCACTGGTTAAAACACCTTGAAAATGACTTGGCTAACTGTGTGCCATGAAATAGGGGTGAAAACACGGTGAATTTTCTTTTCACGGCTAAATGACATTTTCACCCCATTTTCACGGTTTAGATGTTCATAGTGTCAATAACTCTGGCGATGGTTTGGTTAATGCCTCTCTATCTGTCCGCAAGCAACCGTATAGAGTCTGCGTGTGGGTATGGCGTTTCAGACTGAGGCAAGGCAGTCTGGGAGGAAAGAAAGGCAAGGCATCAGACCCCTAGCTCCTTTTCCCTCTCTCCCTCTCCCTCCCTCTCTCCCCTCTCTCTCTCCACATCTCTCGAGTCTGTCTCTCTAGCTGCCTGTTTGTCTGTCTCTCTCGTTCCTCCCTCCTCTCTCTTTCCCCCTCTTTATCTCTACAGTAGTTGTGCTGCTCACCTATTAACCAAACGGATGAATGCACATTAAGGCATTAGAAATATTGGAAACATTGAAACAGAAATTGCCTGCAATTTGCAGTCTGTCGAGACTTTCCCTTGACATTATCGGCGTAGCAAGCTGGGTTGGTGAATCGGACAAGCTGACGATTGTCTAGCCTCGATTAACTGGCATTTGTATGAAAGCCATAATTGCACAACGATACATGGGTGTATTAGTGGTGGGAGAGAGGCCTGAAATGGCTGTCTATAATCCTCCAAGAGCTGCGCTGCCTTGGATGTCAATTTAATACAGCCATAAAAGTAGTCTATAGTATTAAATATAGTCTCCTTTGTGTAGTATTCAGTCTTGTTGAATATACCGAATTGAAAATTGGCGTGTTTACTGGCCTATCCCTAGTCTATGCAGTTATAGGTGACACATCATGAAAAATTACTACTGGCAAAGGGGTGGAACCAATTGAGGTTGTCAGTACCGGCATCGTCCGTGCTTAGTGGGAGACGTGCCATACTGAAGCACTGCGCGGCAAAGCAGACACCGAATACACGCAGCATCGCACGGTGGCCACGTTGAACGTGTAACAACTGTTAGCGCTTTCATAGCATCGGCCAGTCTGGTCCTTATCATGATGATTGGACACACTTCTGATCAGGATGAGAAGGGTGTGGCCTCAGTTCAAGGTGGGAGCTCCCACAAGTTCTTGGCAGTGTTTCTACTCCTCTTCGGTAAGTTCCCGTCTCTGTCCTTATTCCGATTCACGATTCATGGTGGCAATCAGTGGGAGGGAATCATTCTCATGTTGCAAACCCAAAGACTAGTTGGATGTGAATGCCAAATAGATAACAAAAAGTTTCCAGACTTCTTGGTGACGAGAAAAACCTAAAAAGTATACCAAACATCAGGGTCCGATGTTCCAATCCTCGCAGGACTTTTCTGAGACAGATGTCTCAGGCAGATGTTTGGTTGGATGGCCAGATGACCGCCTATTGGGATTGAGGTCATTCTATCCGTCCATCCGATTGGTGGTCGGTGGTTGGATCGGTGACTGGGTGGGTGGCTGGACTTTTTTAAGGTGGATCAGCGGATAAGTGCAGGGTTGGTTGGTGGATGGGGTGTTGGTGTTGGTAGTTTGGTAAGTGGATGGGTAGGTCTCGATTTGGAACGATATGCCCGTGGGTTCTGGTTAGGAGGTTGGGATTAAGGTACCGGTAGGTTGGCCGGCGGATTGGCCGAAACGTCCAATCCTTTCCCTTAACGATGAGTTAAATACACCATCAACTACTTTGCTTAAGATCAAATTAAAAAAATCTATTGAATCATTCGGTATAATTGCAATTTTAAATTCCCGTTAACATCATTTAAATGTTTCGCAAAAGAGGTTTGAAAAATCAAAAGGGTTGGAACTCTATTCTTTACACAAATGAAGGGGAGCAATAATTGAGCAAAAGATATTGATGTCCTAAATCGATGACATTCTCCTTTTTTCCCTCCCTGCTTCCATTTGATTCCAAGTATCTGTGGACCTTGTGGAGAGCGCGGCCAAGGACTGTTTCTTCGGTCCGCCACCCAAGCCCGAGGCCGGCAATCCCGACCCTCATCACTGGATGAAGCAGGTCATGGAGCAAGTACGCAAGAACTGCCCGGGGAGACGGCAGACCGCGCCCGCTGAACAGCCCACTACAATTGGTGAGCAATTTCCAGGCTGAACTTGCCTGACTCTTGTCATTCTAATACCCAGACAAATTTACTGTGACGCAATTTTGATGAAAAGGGGAACAAATATGTTTATATGGTAATAGTGTTTGAATTTCATAGTAGTGGAAGTATATAATTTGTGAAAATACCAAACAAAAGCTAGTGGACTGCGCTTGGACCATTACTTTTTCGGCTATATCTTCAGGGATGACACAGCTCTTCGATGAACACATGAGTTGGATGAAGCTTTTCTAAAAGTATATTTTCAAACAAACGCAGGAAGTGAAAAGTGGTAGGGAGCTTTTAAACAATTTGGGAAACTAGTTTTGATTGGTCTCTTGACCAATTTCAAGAACTAATTATTGTTTTGCCATTTGTTATGCCTTAATTTGATGATTTGTGATGTCAACAGTGTTTTCGTATATAATTCATAGAATCTCCTTTTCACGTACCAGGGGCGTGTCCCTCGACTTGGATCGAGTGGAAAGGAAACTGCTACAATGCCACTGGTCAAGCCTTGAATTGGGCCCAGGCAAGGGAGGCGTGTGTTCAGATGGGAGGCACGATGGTCGTACCCCAGTCTGAGAGCGAGAACCTATTTCTGCTTGACGATGTTATTCCTTCAACGGAAAGCAGCTTCTGGATCAATTGCAATGACATCCAAGTTAACGGTAAGTCTCACTCATAGACAGAGGTGTGCAAAGGGCCTACTCTGAGCTTGGACTTAAAAACCAAAAGCGTTTTAGTCAACTCTTAGTTAAGCACGGAGGTTGCAAGAGTAAAAGTTGATATCCTAAATGCCGTGTGAAGACATTCGGGCATTATTGCTTTAGATTGATGGCTTTGCTAATGCATATGTTCCTATTATCACGATTAAACCCACGATTGAAATCATGGTCTGAAACGGGGAGTAATCGTAGTGATCAGTTCTTGATGTCAGTCGTGGCAAAACTGTTGACCGGAAAAAGGTACGGAAAATTCAAAAATTGTATACAACCATCACGATGAAATGTCAGTCGCAATCATCGCATCAGTTTGTTTTGGATTGTAAGAAAGCGACATGTAGGCCTACTCATGCTTCCAAATCGTGGTTATCGTGATCAGTCGTGGATAAGAAAACCTCTAAACTTTGTAGAAGTTGAAGAAATCATGAAGACCATGGTCAGTCGGGCTCAATATACCCGTCGGGAATCCAATCGTAGCTGAAAACACGATCTGTCGAGTTCGACCCTGAAAGACATCCCACCCACAATCGTATCCGATCGCAACGGAGCGCATCGGATCGCAATCATCGTATTGGAACGTATCCGAACGCAACGGATCGTCCCAAATCACGGACCACGATCGTGATGATAGTGTCAGATCGGGAGCAGACCGTGAATTCAATGACAATCCTATCGGAACGTAACTTATCGTACGTGAACGGGACACCAGATCGTGACACATCGCGTCACCTGGTCGCATCCAAGCGCAACAAATCGTACCACAATGTATTTAATATCGACTCCTATCCAAAAGTCAAAATTTCAGAGAAATCAACCAAACAAATCCACGAGCAGCTATATGCTATTGGCCATTCGTGGCATTCGTAATGAATCACACGACAGTGGGAACTGTCGTAATTGGATCGTACGAAAAATTGTATAGAACTATAGGCCCATTTGACCTAAGACCTAACCAATTCAGCGACTTTTTTGTATTTTGATTCGCAGGTCAGTGGGAGTGTGAAGGGGAGACTGAGATCACCTTCACTGAGATGCCATGGCTTGAAGGGGAACCTTATGAGAATTATGGTACTGCAACTGAAAACTGTGCAGCAGTGATTGAGATTATAAGCTCACCGGGTCAATGGTTTGATGCACCATGTGACTGGGAATACTACACTGTGTGCAAGCAGCCCCTGTAGGTGGCTTCAAGGGAACTGCACTTGTAACGAAGCACACCTCACCACAATTAGTAGTTGTAATATGAACACAATATCAGAGCAGACTATGAAAGTGGCGTCAGGAAAGTTGATCTGATCTGAACCATTCCGAAGAACGTTCAGAACATTCAAAAGTTACTGTACCGTTACCTGAAATCATTTAAGATAAGTAAGGGCCAGTCAGTACTGTTACTAGTTGACAGAAGGAGAACAAAGGCTTCGGAAAGCAGAAGCAAATATCTAGTAGTGACAAAAATAAATTAAATTTTAATCAAGAGAGTGTCAAATTTCAAACTGATCAAAACAAAATATTGATGAAATATTGATAATTATACCTATTAATAGTTTGGGCTAAGTAGTAAGATTTACTTGAACTTATTCTATCATGAAGTGACTGCCATAGATTTAAACTGTTCGATGGATGATGTGTTGTAATTATGCTGAAAAATTCCTGAATCTATTTAATTCCCATTGATTGATCCTTGAGTTATGCAAATCACTGAAGTTTGTATTGAATTTGTTATAGAAAGAAAACGAAGTATCATGGTGTATCAATTTTGCTTTGTGCCCAGTTTGTGGTAAACTGCTATATCTATTACTTAGTATTAGTTGTGAGATATAATCAAACTCAAATCAAACTCACCTGAATGTCATATTCACCAATTGATGTAGTTTTGTGATGTAATAATTGTGACGCGTGCTTTTTATATCCCATTTTCATAGATTGTATTGTATATGAATTGAAGAGTTGACGATGGCAATGACCTACAGGTATAACTTTGTTAAAAGACGAATGAGGATTAAGAGTCGATTCCAGTTCCCGGGGAAGGGCACCAGATTGGTTGACATCAGCATTATACTCATGAATATGTATAATACATTTGAAAGGTTGCAATGTGACTGCCAAAAAACACAAGTTCAAAAATCCGAATCCCTAAAGCATGAAATTAATCCTTACTGAATAAACCTAGTTGGCCTAAAACGCCTGATTAAGACAGGGAAGAGGCAGTACTTCAAAATAAATACCAAACATCCACTTTGCGTCTAAAACGTATTCAATGATGTATGAGTAATGAAGCACTATTTATTGTGGAAGTATTGGAAATAAAATTAAAATTGTGTTGACCGATATATGAGAAATGAACCTGATCTAACTGTTGGTTTCGTTGTCTTGCAATTGTAAATACAGTCAATACATGGCATATACAATGTGTCCTCAAATCAGGAGTTAAGCTGATTATTGAAACATCTATCTGCGCATACCAAACCACGGGATGGGATTGTAAGCCATGTCTTCATGAAAACTGAATTTCATCAAGTCCACCAAAATCAGCAGGGACAGCATCCAAAGCTTCTGAGGAAAGGAACGAAGAATTGATAATATGCGAAGTAGAGGATAGAACAGATGTGCAAGAACCTAGTCCCGAGTGCTGAGCACATACATTTTGGCAGACAGGAACACTCAGTGAATACGAGGTAAAAGGAACTAGAGAAAGGTGCGTGGATTTAGGAAAGATTGTCCACCATGCCACACGTGCTTTCACTAAAAAAAGGCCTTCTACATCCATGCAATCTAGTCCTGAATTTACATGATGTACAACGGGAAATCTAAAACACGTGAAAGTGTAAATTATAATAATTATACATAGATCTCTGAAACGAATTTCCAGGCGATAATGGCTGGGCAATCCAGTGTACATGGGTGCTGCAGCATGGAATCAGGTTTGTGTGAATGCCACCAGCAAAGAAACCTTTCGTTCAGTCTCGCTCTCCCTCCTTCCCTCCTTTTCTTTCTCCCTCTCCTATATTTCTCTCTCCCACTCTACGGCAGTGGTGATGAGCACCAATTAACCACGCAGATGAATGCGTAAGGCATAATAAAATGGAAATAATGAAATATAGTCCTAAATTTCCTACAATTCACAAACTGTCAAGGTTGGTCCTTGACAGGTGCTGATGAATGTCTAGCAAGTAACTGGCGTTTGCATTGAAGCCATTACTCGACGATGCATGCACACAATTATTAGTGGTAGAGGCATAACAAATGCCACTTAATTTTTGCTCTCAGGGCGCCAACACGATTTGAATGTCAACTACAGCCATTACAATTACATCTATTAAATTAAGTCGTCCTTGTGCAGAATTCAGTCAAGTTGAATTTACCAAATTAAAAATTGCAGTATTTAATTACTGCCTTGTCCTTAGTCTACACAACCATACCTTGCACATGATGTACAACTGGCTTCTCTACTGAAATATTACACAACCATACATGCACATGGACAAGTCACTGGCTTCTCTACTGAAGTCATTACAAAACCATACATACACATGTACAAGTCACTGGCTACTCTATTGAAGCCATTACACAACCATACATGCACATGTACATGTCACTGGCTTTACTACTGAAGCCATTATTACACATACCATACATGCACATGCACAAGTCACTGGCTTCTCTACTGAAGCCATTACACAACCATACATGCACATGCACAAGTCACTGGCTTCTCTACTGAAGCCATTACACAACCATACATGCACATGCACAAGTCACTGGCTTCTCTACAGAAGCCATTACACAACCATACATGCACATGCACAAGTCACTGGCTTCTCTACAGAAGCCATTACACAACCATATATGCACATGCACAAGTCACTGGCTTCTCTACTGAAGCCATTACACAACCATACATGCACATGCACAAGTCACTGGCTTCTCTACTGAAGCCATTACACAACCATACATGCACATGCACAAGTCACTGGCTTCTCTACAGAAGCCATTACACAACCATACATGCACATGCACAAGTCACTGGCTTCTCTACAGAAGCCATTACACAACCATACATGCACATGCACAATTAAGTCACTGGCTTCTCTAGTAAAGCCATTACACAACCATACACGCACATGTACAAGTCACGGCTTCTCTACTGAATCCATTGCACAACCATACATGCATAATTTATGTAGGAGGTCAAGCGACATTGGAATAAGGTGTGCTGATGTGTATTCATGAGAGTTAGATAACACTTTAAGGTTAGCATGGTGGAAGTACCAAGTGGAAGGTTTGTGGTGACACCATGTAACGCATATATATATATAATGTGTTTTATGGCAAAATAATTACTTCCCTTAAACTACAATTTTAATTAGGCGTATCTTGAATAAAATATTACATTTCTAACCAGCCTTTTTTAATAACAGTGTGTTACTTCGTGATGTAGGTACGGTACTATTAAAATTAACTGGATCTTTTTATATTACAGTTCCCTCACGCATTTTAGATATGTATTGATCAGCCATCGCGATCCACGGCCTACTGAGTAGGAAAGTAATCGTCGCCGAGGAAACCTATTGTCGAGATGTGAAGGTGGCCAGTACCCCAGACCATGAATCAGCCTTGGAGTCTGCAACGCTATATCCTAGCCCCAAATATGATAAGCAGTATGATATGCAATAAACGGGTTTAGAAATAAAACAGATAAATTTCAATTTAAAACAATGTTAGTTGTTCTGACTGCACCTAGAGCTGCAAGAAATAGTTCTTTATCCTATTGTTAGGATGGGAGCTTTATCTATGATAGAAATATACATGTCTACATAGTTATTTGATTCACCAATATAAAACTGAATTTAAAAAGAACAATTCGAATTTTCAGTCCTTGCGAGTTGGCCCGCTATCAATGCATACACAGAGTGCTCATTACGCGTAGTACGTCACCTTCATTGAAAGATCAATGTAAATCATACTCTGTATGGTATACCCGGTATGGCATACCCGGTATGGTATACCCGGTATGGCATACCCGGTATGGTATACCCGGTATGGTATACCCGGTATGGTATACCCGGTATGGTATACCCGGTATGGTATACCCGGTATGGCATACCCGGTATGGTATACCCGGTATGGTATACCCGGTATGGTATACCCGGCATGGTATACCCGGTATGGTATACCAGGAATGGAATACCCGGTATGGTATACCCGGTATGGCATACCCGGTATGGTATACCCGGTATGGTATACCCGGTATGGCATACCCGGTATGGCATACCCGGTATGGTATACCCGGTATGGCATACCCGGTATGGCATACCCGGTATGGTATACCCGGTATGGTATACCCGGTATGGAATACCCGGTATGGCATACCCGGTATGGTATACCCGGTATGGTATACCCGGTATGGCATACCCGGTATGGTATACCCGGTATGGTATACCCGGTATGGTATACCCGGTATGGTATACCCGGTATGGTATACCAGGAATGGAATACCCGGTATGGTATACCCGGTATGGCATACCCGGTATGGTATACCCGGTATGGCATACCCGGTATGGAATACCCGGTATGGCATACCCGGTATGGTATACCCGGTATGGTATACCCGGTATGGCATACCCGGTATGGTATACCCGGTATGGTATACCCGGTATGGTATACCCGGTATGGTATACCCGGTATGGTATACCAGGAATGGAATACCCGGTATGGTATTCCCGGTATGGCATACCCGGTATGGCATACCCGGTATGGTATACCCGGTATGGAATACCCGGTATGGCATACCCGGTATGGTATACCCGGTATGGTATACCTGGAATGGAATACCCGGTATGGTATACCCGGTATGGCATACCCGGTATGGCATACCCGGTATGGTATACCCGGTATGGAATACCCGGTATGGCATACCCGGTATGGTATACCCGGTATGGTATACCCGGTATGGCATACCCGGTATGGTATACCCAGTATGGCATACCCGGTATGGTATACCCGGTATGGCATACCCGGTATGGAATACCCGGTATGGCATACCCGGTATGGTATACCCGGTATGGTATACCAGGAATGGAATACCCGGTATGGCATACCCGGTATGGTATACCCGGTATGGCATACCCGGTATGGTATACCCGGTATGGCATACCCGGTATGGCATACCCGGTAAGTATAGTTATTATTCCGTATTAAACTATGAATACATCTTTGGCTGGATTCGAACCAACGAGCCATACTTTCTAGTGGAGGCGCTGCACCCACTTGATCTGATGACTAATTCTCACTCGGGAAATTATGAAATCAACAACTAACTGTTGTTGCCAGTATCATCAGAATGTCACAGCCGATTTCCTTTTCGTTTTGGACTGTTAACGAAAGCTTCAAGGCGGCAACCAGAAATTGCGCATACGCGAACGCAGCTCAATAATACCGCATGCATGACACTCGCCTCTTCAATTTTTGTCTTTTAGGTGTGTTTTTTTTTTTACAAAGACCTAGGTGAACAATAGTCACGCAAACACGTCGCTTTCGCGCTCGAAACGGAGAAATAATAATTATGTAGGTTGTGGAATGGCATTGAATTGAGACGTCGACTGCGCATGTCCGTTGTGAGGACGGTGCACGTGCCCAGCAACAGAGGAAACTGAATCCAGTTAAGGCCGCGGACTCGGTACCGAAGGCTGCTCGACATTCGTAAAAAGACATCGGAGGAATCATCGGAAACAAATTGACAGTCCTTACAGCAGCCAACATGCCTCAATCGTGGGGTTTTCTTACCCTTTTCATGGTCGCAGTAGGTAAGTTTATTTCTGTTTAAATTTTCCAAAAAGTCAGATATGGTAACAAATCGTTTCCATTTCTTGGAATACATGATTAATTTAATTCTAATATTTGAAATGCAAAATGTCCTTCTTTCAATTTTCTCCTAATTCAAGTGTCTGTGGGCCTTGTGGAGAGCGCGGCCAAGGACTGTTTCTTCGGTCCGCCACCCAAGCCCGAGGCCGGCAATCCCGACCCTCATCACTGGATGAAGCAGGTCATGGAGCAAGTACGCAAGAACTGCCCGGGGAGACGGAAGACCGCGCCCGCTGAACAGCCCACTACAATTGGTGAGCAATTTCCAGGCTGAACTGAAATAGCTGAGTCTTGTTATTCTAATATCCAAACAGATTCACTGCAACGCAATTTTGATAAAACGGGGAACGAATACGTTTATGTGGTCATAGTGTTTGAATTTCATAGTAGTGGAAGTATATAATTTGTGAAAATACCAAACAAAAGTGGACTGCGCTTGGACCATTACTTTTTTTCTGCTATATCTTCAGGGATGACACACTCGCTCTTTGATGAGCACATGAGTTGGATGAAGCTTATGTTAAAGTATTTTTTTCAAACAAACGCAGGAAGTAAAAACTGATAAAAAGGGAGCTTTTAAACAATCGGGAAACTAGGTTTGTTTGTTCTCTTGACCCAATTCCAAGATCTAATTACTGTTTTGCCATTTGTTATGACTTAATTTGATGCGTGTTGTCATCAACGGTGTTTTCGTACATAATTCATAGTATCTCCTTTTCACATACCAGGCGTGTGTCCTTCGACTTGGATCCAGTGGGAAGGAAACTGCTACAAAGCCACTGGTCAAGCCTTGAATTTGGCCCAGGCAAGGGAGGAGTGTGTTCAGATGAGAGGCACGATGGTCGTACCCCGGCCTGGGAGCGAGAACCTATTTCTGCGTCAATTCATGCCTGAGCAGAGTGGAACTGGAGAACGGATCTGGATCAACTGCAATGACATGCAGGAAGAAGGTTAGCACAAGTCTATCAATATCGGGTCTATCTGCTCTGGATTTTAGAATATACCTTTGTCCATATAACAAAGCTTGCTTATTATACCAGTCAATCAAGTTTTATGAAATTTGGACATTAATTGATACGTGCAGATCTAAGCTAATATCAGTTACCGAAGAAAATTGACATTTGGTTCCCCTTTTGGATTCTCAGGCCAGTGGGAGTGTACGGAAGGGGAGACTGAGGTGGCCTTCACTGAGATGCCGTGGTTTCAGCAAACCGGCTACCCTATAGAACCCAATAATAATTACGATGCTGAAGATTGTGCAATACTGAATTTCTGGCTAGATCCAGCGGGTAAATGGCATGATGTAGATTGTAATCGGGAATTTTACTCTGTGTGTAAGCAGCCCGTGCAGGTCGTTTCACCAACCATGCACCCGTAATGACTCTGGAGGTCAAAGGTGGGGTGACAGTGCCGCCAATTAGTGCCTGCACAGATCCATCACGTGCAATGCAACCATAACTCACCATACCACCAGTTATTTGTACAAGATAAAAAAAAATCAAAACACCCTGTGAAGGTGGTTTCGGCAAAGATGGAACTGTCTATAGCAGTGTATAATCACCCGGCAACGGCGTTCTTCCTGGAGTTCGTTCCTGCTGATCATGTTATGCATTATTCATGAATAGTCAGATTGGCCAACGTCAGAGTCGGTAGAGAAACATGAATGCGTATAACTGGTATGATGTAATGACAATTGGCCAATCAGACTAAGGGACCGGAAGAATAGCGTTTACAGGAGGAGTGTCTTTGCCGGGTGAATATAACCTAATTTTGAATTATTATTATTATTACGGGAAGTGAGTGGCGAGTTCCAAGTACCATGCAGGTACATGAAACATTCTATGTGCGAATGGGAATAACAACTTAATACACAGTGTGCAAACTGCCTATGGGTTGTTTCACCGTACAGTGTAGCTCCAATTAATGATTCTGGAGATAGCTGACCACATCAGCAGTTGCAATATGAACACAATATCAAAGCAGCCTATCAAGTAAAGGCTTCAGTAAAGTTAGGACTGATGGAGAACCTTCAGAGCCATTCAAAGTGCACAGAACCTAAATCATTTCAGATGAATAAGGGCTAGTCCTTCTACTAACTGATATGGGCATAAGCATATAAATTATGTTTCAAAAAGAAGAAATGGATATAATGTATATATATATGACTTGATATAAGTAGTGAAATAATTATACTAAATTGTAAACTAAGTGAATGTTGAAATTTATCAATTATTGATGTTGTGTTGTAAATTATTGTAATCATGTTGAATATACATAAGTTGCTCAATGTAAGCGGGGTTGTGATCCCTAAAGATTTACGGCAATTATTGGTTGAATTGCTTCTGACTGGAGCCCCCACCTCGGCAAAGAATGGTTGACTAATTTTGGGCCACCATCTAAGGGCTGGAAAGCTCAGATGGTAAGAGCGCTGGTAAACAAAACCGGAGGTCTCCGTTTCAAATCCCGGTCCAGTCAAAGTTTTCTCTGCCATTTTTACCAATTTCGTTCAAAAGTTTGATTTGTTTGAAGTAAAACAAAAGAAAAGAAAAAAGTCATGTGGTTTATCATAAGTAGGATTTAAATTTACTTGAACTTATCATTAAGTGAATGTAATATATTAATCAATGATGCTGTGTTCTAGAAAGGGTGAACAACCTTCGGCCAGAGCCATTCAAACTGCACAAGAAATCATTTCAGATGAGTAATTATACGTAAGGGTCCATAGGCCTCTTGCACACTTATTGACACAGACACATTTTCCCACTTTCTCAAAAACGGTTTCATTATCAATCGGTTATAAAGGTTGAATAGCAGGGCGTAAGACATTCCTCTGTTACTTTCTCGGCTTGTGCACTTTCAAAATTAGAAATAAAATACACTAACAACATCAACCAGTTCTCGTCGACAGTACATGTTATTGTTTGTCCACTTTTGACTTCATGATAATTTGAAATCACAACATAATTTATTGGAAGATTTGGGCATGTTTGCCTCGACAGTGTTTTTTTGCTGCTGCCTAATATGGCCGCGTTTGCGAAATGATTTCTTAGGCTCGGGCTAATTCAAAGGCTTTGGTCATATCTATCTTATCCTACTCGTTATAATATCGCAGGCATAATCAACACAAACGTTTGGCACCAGTTTCTTGGTGATAACTCTGTACACCTATCAAGCCAACAGACCTTCAAATACGGAAACAAACTACAACCTGAATTTTCAGGTTTTGTCAGACGGAGACGAAGCCAGAGCCCGAGCCTAATCCTTAATTTTGTAAACGCCGGCCTGCGAGAGCCTGCGATGTAGTGAGCAAGTGAGAAGTGTGGACCCTAAACTTCTTCTTCTTCTTTGGATAAGCGGCCTTTGGAGTCTAATTAACTGATTTATCATAGAATAAGTGAAGCTTAAGACAACCCGGGGGGTTCAGTGTTCAATTAAAGGTGTAATTTGGAACAAATGAGGCTTTTAATGTGGCCCTATTTGGTTAAGGAAGTGGAGGGATTCTATTCCAAATCTTTGCAAAAAATCGGCTTGGCCTACTACACATTTTGCTGGTATTTTATTTTTCTGGGAGTAATTATATAGCAGAACGTCCAATCTAAAAACCAAAATTAAAAAAGAAATTAGAGACGATCATGGTCCAATGTACAATTTGGAGAATACAAGACCTGATAAACTTTCGGTTGTGAAATTACATGATTGTTCTCCTCGAAAGTTATTTTTTGTACTGCGTTCTATGGGAGCTTGGTTTGGTGTTGTGCACCCACAAGGGTCCCGTTATGAAAGACGCCCACCCAACTGATGGGCACCAATTAACCACGCAGATGGATGCGTAAGGCATAAAAAATTGAAAATAATCAAATATAGGCCTAAATTGCCTTCAATTCACCGACTGTCTGTTTGGACAAGCAAAATAAAAAATGTGAAATAAATTTTAGAAAGCAGTTTTACTTTCGTTTCCGAAGTAGTTTTACTTTCTGGAATAATTCAAGGAATTCAATAAAAATGATCGAAGGGGCTGTTCATCGCGGTGGTGTAGAGGAGTAGAAAGGGTTATCAAAGTCACGCGGTGTTTCGTTGCTGGTGGCGAGGTTTCGGTTGCTAACTGCTAAATAACCTTTATCAGGCAACTGAAGAATGTGCGCTGCGGCGTCCGTTTATGTCTGCTTCGCCGGTTCCTGTGTACCGGTTTGCGGACGTCGTAGTAGTGATCGTGCGGTTCAGTGGCGCGCGATTCTGGCGTCCACTAGCGGCCCTGTCCGTGGTGGGTCGGCGGTCGTGGCGTCTGATGGTCTGGCTCCCCACCATCAGACGCCACGACCGCCGACCCACCACGTACGGACAGGGCCACTATAGTCGGGACGCCAGAATTGCGCGCCAAACCGCACGATCACTACTACGACGTCCGCAAACCGGTACACCGGAACCGGCGAAGCGGATATAAACGGACGCCGCAGCGGCAGCGCACATTCTTAAGTTGCCTGATGAAGGGTAACAGTAATTAGCAACCGAAACGTCGCCACCCTTTCTACTTATTTAAGGAATTGTTTAATGTTTAAAACTTTTGACCATTTTTTACTCTGCTCGAAGTTTTCAGTTTCAAGATTCATAGCACAAAATTGCAGCGTGGCGTGACAAGAAATAATCATGTGAAGAGGAAATTCTGTTTGTTTTGGCTATAATTATTGTATCTTTGAAACGCATTCCTAAAATAACATGAAACAAGATATCAGCTGACATTCTTCCACCATACCATATGCATTAGTGGTTAATTATGGATACGCGTAATCTGCTAGCATAAACCCCAAGTTGGATGTTACTTCAAATGCATTACTCATTGCTAAAAAAAACAATTGCCAAAGGCGTCGATATTTTTGAAAGTGCGCATATTTTTTTAGATGTCTATTTTATTCTATTTACAAAGCACTTTTCTGATACGTGTACATGCATTCAAATTGTCGCTTCATTTCCGCTTTTATGGCCTTAAAATTTGCGTCTAGTTTACTTACACAGTACTCGGACTAAGACATAATTTTATACGTACGTAAGCTTTTCATTTGTGTAAACAGCGCCCAAGTGTCCGAATATAAATATTAAGAAAATTCTCATTCTATTCTCCTATATGAAAGAGGTTTATAATCACAGAAACTATCTATACAACTTACCGGTTCTGTTGAGTATCATTTTTTTACTCTTCTCGTCAGCCGTTTGGTGGGAAAAGGTTGAAGATTCTTCTCAGAGTTGAAGACTCACATGTGTTCAAATCGTGCGCCATGCTGGTTTACAACATAGCCCGCCCTCATGCGGCCAGTACTAACAATGTTGATCAATTATTAAGCGGCTCCTAAACTTTGACGCGCGACTTCGTTTTGTTCGTTGTTTTCTGGGTTCGGTTTTCAAAATTAATGGCCTTTCTAATGGGCCAAGAATAACCTAGAAGTCAGTACATACAACCGATACACCTCTTGGCATCTTTTAAACCTTATTTTACCCATATTATTATATTTTAATGCACTTATTGAGATGATAATAAATCAATATGATTATGAATTTATCTATTGCATGGGGGTTTTCTAAGAGATCCCCAAAATATTTAAAATCAAAACCAAGTAGAGCTTCGTGATATAATACTTAAATTTTCATCAAGAAATCCATCTTTGAAAATGGGTGAAGGATGGAAATAGTGAAACAATCCTGCAACACTATGATAACCCCAAATTTTAGTTGGCCTGATGGTTAGAGCCGGCCTGGCAGGACCTCTCTCAAAGGCAGAGAAAGGTCCTGCCTTTGAGAGAGGTCCTGCTAGGATCAAAACGTCAGGCCCACTAAACTTTGAGATATGCATTATTATTTCTTGGTAATTTTCATCAGAAAGCAGTTTGCAACAGCATCTGTCCATTTTAAACCCATAAAACCTTTTTTGTCAACAAAAACAAGAACATGCACTGAAATCCTGGTGCATTTTTAGAAACAAAATAGGTGGCAAAACCTCTTGTCTTTAATCAAATAAATACCTTTTTCTAATAATATGCCAAAATATTGCAAACTGTTTACTAAAAATCAATTACTTTGAGTACATGGAAGGCAGTAAATGGAATCTCAAAACTTTTTAACTTAAAATTAATTTACACTTACATCTTCATAAACTATGTACCGGTATCCCTGAATTCCAACCAGTCTGAGTCACAAACACGAACAAACAAATTCATCTCTCTCAATTACTTTTGCATTTTGTCATTTAATTTTCAATTTATTTCATCGACTTTTCACAGTTGCAATTTCGGCAACCCCCCCATCCAGACATTATAGAAAACAGAAGAGTGTCCTACACTGCTCATTTGGAGATTCCTCCCTTTACAACCCTTAACCAAAAACAGTTGAGTAGCAAATAGTCAATCAGAAGCACGACTAGTTTTTCACCATGGCTGCATACAGATTTAAGAAAGAAAGAATCATTACCTAAACCCAGATTGTTGTCCTGCACTTAAGTGGTAAGTGGTGTGTGTCTGTGGGTCAAAATGGTCCAACAGACATACTGAGTGGAAGGTTTGCGGAGACACCACATAGCACATCTCTTTCGAGAAGGAGTGTGGCTCTGAAAAGAGCCGTAACTCAATGTTTCGGGTAGTGCGTACTCTGCCCGTCGTCTTAAGACCGTTTGAAATTCACACTGTTTTCTTTTTGAGAGCAGTCTTTGGCGGGAAGATTCCTCCAAGCTCCGACAATCTCCCAACTTATAATCACTGATGATAGTTGGAATCCAGCAGTCTCCTGACAACGCGCAAAGTACACACTACCCGAAACCTTGAGTTACCGGCTCTATTCAGGGCCACACTCCCTTCTCAAAAGAGAAGTGCTACGCGGTGTCACCACAAACCTTCCACTCAGTATTTCCACCATGCAAACCTTCATGCCTTTATCCACAGACATCTTTCGTCCACATTTTTAGCATTAAAATAATCCACAATTCTGTCCAACACAAGGTCCACTGTGAATACTGGGAGAAGGGTGTATTAATATAAGAAAACACATTTCTCATTTACAGCTACAGGAATATGACAAGAAATTAATATGGGCTCGGTGTGTTATGCAATTCCCTGTACTTAGCTAAGATATACAGAAAGATTTCCAGTGGTACTTTTCGGGTGATTTAATTACTTCTTCATTCTTGTAGGAAGCTGCATTTGGGATCATACTTGGATTGAATCGCCAAAATGAAATAAGTATTGGTCATTTAAGACGAATTATGCAACATTTTGTGGTATCACCTTTTATACAAGCTCGTAGTCAAATCTTACAGCCGAGTTGATTTTTGTTTTTCTTATCCATTTAAAAAACATGTCCTATCCAAAGCATTGGTTACCACCAACAGAATCAGCCTTGGAGGGATACTGACAAAGACAGGGTACAAGTGCTGCAATTTCAAAACCCAGCTTTTTCTTTGTGCAGTATCCAAAATTGCAACATCATTTACGATGAGAATTTACTGTAGTGGTGTAGATTGTCAGGCAAAGCTCAAATGAAATAGATTGTTGCATTCTCCATCTATTTTGATGGAAATGCAAAGATAGTACCCATGCTATGGGTGAGTGCTGTCATGGCTCTGGTGAGTGTCACTGGCTAAGTGCTGGCCTGTACGACTGTGACCCGAGAGCACAGCACTATACTAGCCAGCACACTTCCGGCACCAGACTATCATATCGACCAAAAATGTCAGCCTTTTAGACGGCCTCCTGGACTGGAGGCCAAACTCACAGTGCTGCTTAAGCACAAACTTTTGCTGAAGCACAAATGTCATGATTCACAAGATCACTTTGTCAACCAGACTTCACTTTTGTCTCGTGCTTACTAAAGAATAGTGGAACTCAAGACTTGAGTCTCAAGTCAGAAGCATTTCACATTGCTTTGTATCGTGCTTTGCAATCCCGTTTACACGGGGAAGATTTTTCATGCTTAGCAGATTTGCACGCTTATGCGGCTCTACAGAATTGGGTCCTGATGGTTGATTTCACCCAACTTATAGTAAATTACGATCGATAACAAGATGGTGAACGATGCACCGACACCATACGGCCAATCACAACTTTGGATGGGTTATCCGTCATAAGTTGAGTAATGATGCACTGTAAGGCTATGTGAAATTATTTGGTGGGGGGGAGAGAAAAAAATGGCCGCCTAGCAACAAAATGGCGGCCTCACAATGAACAGTATAATCACCTGGGTATACTGGTCTATTCACGAGCATGCTGGTATTACAAACAGAATGCCTTCAAAATCTATCCAAATCTATTCCAATCCTACATGTGATCAACAAAATAGTACAACTTCTAAATCAACATCACAACATGTGTATTGCCTCGGTAATTAATCTTACTGGCCGACAATTGCCTTTTTTTCCCTCCCTTGTTGAGCACGAAATGCAATACTCTGCTTTGTATATCTGCTGTGTATTTACAATGTCAGTGGTAGATGATAGTAGCGTAAAAGCTGATCTTACACTGCAATTTAACTGCCACAAAGTCTCAGCTTGAATTCTGTACATCAGTACTGATACAGCCATTTCACTTTTCCCCCCAAATCTCCCTTTTTTCATTTACAAGACTATCTAGAGACAACACCATTTTAAAGTGAATTTTACAATGGCATAGTACCAACAGTCAAACGAAAACTCAAGAATAGATTTTGTGCCACGGAATACATGTATAACCCATTTGTGAAGGAATAGATCTGTGAATTGGAATTTAACAAGGAGTGATCGAGCAGAATTTTTCTTTGAATGTAAAGTTTAAGGTCAGATCTACATAGACTTATGAATATCATTGGCGAGTCCTTGTTGAAATAAATTCCTTTAGTATAATGCAACAGAGTGTGGGTACATCTTATACACATCTAATCATCAACAGAACAGCATGTGAGTACAAATTGTACAATGTGGTGTTATGTCAAGTCACAATCCCAAACAAAAATATTGCCAGTACAAATACAACCTCATTCTGCTTGGAAAACCAGTGACTTGTGGTTATTATCTAATGTATGGCACCTCCACAAAAAACAAACCACAATGGGAATTTCTAGTCTTAGTTAGTTAGTTAGTTCGTAACTAAATCACACTGGGATCTATTTGGGACTTGTATTCATTTTATGTCAGCAATTTTCTTCATACGAGTCAGGTTTGTTTTTCAGCAGTATGAGTAAATCGGGGATGGGAACTTTTTCGGGAACTTTTTTTGGTCCGGGTTTTGGAACGCAAGAAATGCATTGCAATGTCGGCCGTGAAAGTTAAAGAATCACAACATATGAAGTGGTCGCGCATTGCAGTGAGTTTAAGCGACGATAACAGGGAATACAAACTGGATTTTGATTTTTGATTTCACTGACATTAAAGGTGGTCCCAACAGCTCGTCCCAAAGTTATCGTTCGCAAGGATGGATGTGATAAAAAAGTGACAAAATAGTCAAATACCGAGAAAACAGCAGGGACAATCTGACAAGACATTTGAGACAAATTAATCAAACAAAAGAAAAAAAAGCTAGCATCCACATTGTACATTTGGAACTCCATTATTTACTTGCTTAACCCATATCTGCCAAGTTACAGGATTTCCCGTAGGATGCAGAAAATCTAACGCTGAACTACATGAAATTCAGTGATCTATTTCTAGGTTTGTGAAAATTATAGTGTTATCCCAGTCACTGTTCTGTTAGTTTATGATATTTTGAGATTTTCTTGTTTAGGTTTGATTTTTGGGAAAAGCTGTCACTGACAATTTTCTCTTGTGATGCACGTTTGTTTGTTTTTTAGTGTGATAGGGACTAAGGCAGGAACACTGTTTGTTTATGTGCTGTGACCAGTCAGGCGGATATGGGTTAATATGGGTTAACAACTTATTGAGGATCCTGCTAGGATCGAAACGTCAGGCCCACTAAATTTTAGATTTACATTTTGGTAATTTTAGTCAGTAAGCAGTTTGCAACATTTTTGTATATCAACTTATTGAGGATAACGGAAGGATCCTAGACTATGGCGTATATCTTCAGTACATTTTCATACATCGTCCACATACTGTGCATTTCCACACATTAAGACTGTGTCCTTTTTAGAGTATGACTGTAGCAATACTAGTGGCTGATTTACATTGTACAGGGCAGTGTTAATTTTGTGTGATGAAAGGGAACCCTTATTACTAATTAAAAACAATTAGAAACCATCTGATACGTTTTCAAAGTGATTAGAATTTCTTTTTGTGTGATTAAAAAAGAATCATTTTGGGACACATTGGAATTATTACGCCTGATTCAAAATAATCAAGAATATCTTCAGTTTTTAAAAACAGAATCTGTGGAATAATTTTTCATGAAAACAGGATTCTTTTCAGGGGGGAATATGAAAGTACAATTTTTCTAAGCTCCATAATCCAAAACAAGTTTTGGACGTTCGGCTTTTGGACAATTCAATCCTGAATCTCACCACAGACACATTTTGGAAATCTCAAACACCAACTAAAAAAAACCCCATGACCTTACTTTTGCCTTTCTAATCCATCATTCAGTACGCAAAGCAAAAGCTCAGGAATACACCAATCCAGTAGGCCACGCCCCTTGACAAATTGACCAATCACAACGCGTGAGTTAAGGTCCGACAAATTGCCGGCATTTTGTCCGACATAACGTTTTAGATTTTGTATTCTTTACTACACACTTTTCGTTGCATTTACTTTTGTTTCGTATGTACGAGGCAATTCCTTTGCAAACCCGAGTTTTATCCTTAAACCATCGTCAAGCGGTGTTTTATATTTTCAATGTAATTATGACTCTCAATACTCTGGCAAGAAAGGAAATGTGCATTTTTGGCTTTTTCCAAAACCAAAGTCCAATGGAGAGAAGTGTTTTCGGTGGTTGCAGGCATGCAGTGGACGCGCACAGCTTGTGGGCGATCGTGACACGTTGTGTGCATGTGTGCGGTTGCTTGGCCATTGCTATGGTGGTCGTGGCCTACTGGATCGGTGTAGTGCCCCCCCCCCCCCGGACAAGATTACTTTGTTCCCAATAGCACTTGAATCACCCCCCAAAAAGCACATCACTTGACTGTTTTAACACTACACTACATACGTGGCTACCATTAGTCATTTACCTCTGTACAAAAACAAACAGAACCCATTAATAATACATGTACATATATATCTATATACAAGTTCAGTCCATGAAATATACAACCAAGCTGAAAGTGGATTCGGATCGGGACATTGACTTAAGATTCTATAGAATAATGCCGTTTATTCTCTGCCTTTGAGAAAGGTCCTGCTAGGTTCGAAACGTCAGGCCCACTAATTTTTGAGATTTTTATCCATTTGTTAAAAACATAGCAAAGAATGAAAGTGTTGGCCTTGAACCAGAAACTCTTGTTGTTCGACGTGACTTGAGTTGTTTGAATGGGAAAACCAGGACTTGAAATATCCACCAGAACATGGACCGAGTCTAGTGATTTCAGCGTTGGTCTAGTGCCGAGTGTGACTGCACTGGACCGGCTGTCTAGTGGGTTTTTTTTCTTGCACCATGAAGAAAGTGGCACTCAAAGTTAACTTTGACTTTGACCTGTACAAGTAAACAGCATTTTCTCACGTATTCCTTTCACTGTGTATAATTGTTTTGTTCTTATTTATGGAATAATTTGTGCAAAAATAGCAAACGGAAATTTGACAGGACCGGAACTTGAATCTGAGCTACAGTATCTAGGTTCAACCTACACGTGCTACACCAGTGTGCTACACCACAGATGACTATAAGGGAAGGTCACCATCTAAGGGCTGAATAGCTCAGATGGTAAGAGCACTGGTACATTAATCCAGAGGTCTCGGGTTCAAGTCCCGGTCCAGTTCAAGTTTTCTTTGCCATTTTTTTTCAAAGAATATTCCTGTCAGAATTCAGGCAACGTGAACATATCGAGAGAAGTGAATTCCAATATCACTCTGATCCACGTGTCTCTCAATATTGTGACCTATTTCCATCGATTTTAACCCTATTTTCCAGCTCCCAGGAACATTTAATACCTGCCATCGTTTTCCAGAGAATGGCTTTCCAAAGTCGTCACTCCATTAAAAAAATGCATTCTCGGAACATGTGAACAAATACATGTACATGTTTTTAGGTCAATTACTCTTCCAAAAAAACAACAGGATGGATGCATCAAAACGAAAAAAAGAAAAAAAATTCTGATTCTAATAATTCAGTGAGTAAGACAATGAGCAATTTTCACTTGTTTTCATGATCATATAAAAAAATACATCAAAGAATGGAAGTAAGATAAGTACTAGTAGCTTCAGGAATGTTTTTTTTTTTTTCAAATTTGCATGTTTACAATAAACATGTAAGCTGTCCTCAATCCGAATCCACAATCCTTAATCATCTCCCAGTATGTTGTTGTTGTTGTTGTTGTTTTGTTTTGTTTTCTGTCCCCGCCCAACGACTTTTACCTGACACTATCATTTCCACAGTTGGTTGCTGAGCGTCTGGCCTGAACCGGCCCCTCCCCAGCCGGCCGATGGTACGGCCTGTTGCTGGGGCAACGCGGCATTGGTCTGCTGCCAGCCGGGCTGCTGCATTGGCGCTTGAGGGGGGTTCGCTCCTCCGCTGCTACCGCCACCACCGATACGCATGGAGTTCATCTGCTGTTGAATCTGAGGAGGAGGAATAATTGAAAGGGGATTTTTGGGAGGTTAATGCAGAGATTATTCCTGTTCCTTTAACCTCCTCCTTTCCTCCATTTCAGTCAGTCATCACCATGGAAACAGGCGAATGAATCACACCATTTCTGCACCTCAAGTTGACCCAATTTCACCCACAGCAAATGCCCTCTGTGACCTCTCACCTTGGGATCATTTTGACAAAACCATGATGGTGGATGATAAAGAAAGTGGAAATTGCGGCCGCTCAGTTTGACTTGAGAATTTTCTGGAGCCCCCAAGTCGAGGAGAATGTTCATGTAATTCAACGAGGGTTGGCCCTGCTCGACGTGATAAACAACGAGTGCTCAGTGATTTGCCCGATCCAGATGAAAGAAATTCAGGAAGCTTGGGCGGGATTAGAACCCGCAACTCCCACTTTCTAGTGCAGACGTCTTGACCGCTTTGTAGTGCAGATGTAGTTCTTAAACTTGCCCAACATTCAACACCATTCTCATAGAAATGTTCTTTTTGCACATTTTAACACATCACTCCTAACCCAACACAGTAAATCATGCAACAATGATGGTGACATGCACAACAGCACAACTGAGTGAAAGACATTTCTGTTTCTTGGCCCTAATTTGAATCAAAGTATCAAAAATGGAAAAGAAAACTTTGACTGTGGACCGGGACATGAACCCAAGACCTCTGGTTTTGCGTACCAGCGCTCTTCACCATCGGAGCTAACCCGCCCGTAGACGGTCGCCTTCCCAAATGGCCAACTAGTCTTTGCCGGGGTAAAGATTTGCTTGATATTCACAAAGTTCAGGGGCCTAAAATGGCCCAAAAAAGTGGACATCAATCAAAGAACATGCTGCACGATCCCACACCAATCCCAATTCACCAAGTTGATCAATTCAAGGTTATAGAAGATTTGAAGGTTTGCATGGTGGAAATACCAAGTAGGAGGTTTGCGGTGACACCATAATGTACGTATACAATGTAGTTAAATGAGATTTGAAGGTTTGCATGGTGAGAATAGTTTACATATATTTAAGAGTATGGAGTATGGCTCAGAAAAGAGCTGGTAACTCAACGTTTTGGGCAGCGTGTACTCCTGTCGTCAGGAGACTGACATTGAGTTACCGGCTCTTTTGTTTTCAGAGCCGTACTCCTTGCAGTCACCCTGTGCTCAGAAAAGGGATGTGCAACTGCAAGTGACACAGAGCGCATCACAGTTCCGACACATTCCAACTTAATTCTAAGTGATATAATCTGTGGACTTTAAAAAGACATGAACTTTCAAACTTTAACCATAAGACCCGGAAAACAAAACAAATCATTGGACAAACTTGAAGTTTTTTCGTGAATTTCATTCCATGATTTCTCACAAAAATGTGGAGGAATTAAAGAGAGAAGAGAATGAACCACCACCGATGCTGTTGCCGTGGCAACTATGCAATTTAAACACATTCCTGGAGTGGAAAACGTGACCCCATGCTCTCCAAATTTCAAATCTTGAAAATCTACGATCTTGACAAAATTGCAAATGTAAGCCATCTTGGCAAGTGACTTATGACGAACAAGTGCTGGAGTTGATCAAGTTTTTTTTATTTTTCTTGCAAAATGTGAGGAAAAAAGAAGAAGAAAAATGGGCCACCACCGATTTAGTTGCCGCGGCAACTCTACCTGGTAATCCATTTGGTATTGTTGTGGAACCTGCATCTGATGCGCATACTCCCACGGCCGGTACTGTCATTTGACCGGGGTAACCGACCAATCACAACGGTACGTTAACATACATGTAGGACGCGAGCAGTGAGGGATTATGGGAAAAGTAAAACACAAGACAATCAGAACAGGGTAACACAGTTGCGACAAAACACCGACGAGCCTCTTTGCTTCAGCAACGACAGTTGGTCACTGCTTATTACCCACAATGCATCTTTTGGGGGCTGAGGTGCAAAGAGGCCTGTTGGTACTGTACATTACATGTGTGTACACGCGGATCATTGCAGAATCATTTCATTGTCCAAAACGTGATTGGTACAAAGAGCATTGTCAACCGGTTATGAAAAGTGAAGGAACCATTTGTGATCAAGGCCGTACAAGTAAACTCGCTGTTTCAGTGTGAAACGGAGGGTACACCATTTGCAATGTGTCCAAATTTCCAGACATTCCAAATTTGAGAATTTACTTTACTCGTCAGGAAGTTTGTAATCGTACCAGACATTCCGTGAATTTTAGCGCTTGGCAATCTGCCGTCTTTGAGAAAACACACAAAGGTAAAAACTGATTTGGAACTTTTGAACAAATTGAAAAATTGGCAAAGAAAACTTTGACTGGACCAGGACTTGAAGCCGAGACCTCTGGATTAACTTATACAGTACTCTTCCATCTGAGCTATCCAGCTCTTAGATGGTGGTGTTCCGAAATAGTCAACTAGTCTTTGCCAGGGTGAGAAAAGATGAAATTTGTTGAATTTCCAACTATTGGTGTTGGAACAAAGAGTTCCTTTTACAAATACCGCCCTCTATGTCTGAAAAAAGTTGGTATTTAATTTAATTTCATTTTCCTTTTTTTTTTTTCTCATGACATGGTTGATGGATTGAACCGAAACTTACGCAGGTATTATTTTATGTATATACCGGTATTTTGAGTGTGACAAAGTATGGAAGCAATTCCTTGGCCTTAGCAAATGGTGCACCCTACCTTTTACGATATCTACCAGGCATCAACCTTGACCTGTATTCTCAGATTTTAATAGATAACAGACAAAGTTTAATCCAGAGTCTGAGGAATCTTTGAAAAAAAAGCCAACAAATTAAGATTAGGAAGAGGAAAATTGAAGCAACAATTAAGTTGGGAAGAGACTTTAAAGGTATACAGAAATAGGATTTGAAAAGGAGCTAATAAGTAACAACTCTTCTTTAAAGGTAATGTTCACAACAATCAATATTAGGATTTTATTCTGTTTTTTATTTTACCATTTTATTTCGCCCCAAAACATTGAAGAAAGTCCATGTTTGCCCCGCCCCCAAAAAAAATTCCCCCTGAGAGCATTTGACATCACATACAGACCAAAAGCGTGGCGATCGAAATATTGAGACGATACAGGGCGCTATTGCAAAGTTTACGATCTCAAAGCCAACCACACATTATGTTTGTGTATGTGACGTAGTACGTTTATCTCCAAACAAAGTGGGGTACACAATTTTCAGGCCAAAATACACATGTACCAGATTTCTTTGCTAAATTAAGAAAGTTTGGCCACAAAAAGGATAGATATGTTGGGTTTTATAATAATCCCAATTTATTTAACCCCAAGTTAACTTTCATTTCTGTATACCTTCATGGCAGTCAAGAATGGGAGCCATAGCAACCACCACCTCTGTGTACAATATAGTACAAACAGTCTGACAATAGCATGCACAGTAATCACAAGAATACTGTGATTTACGAAATACAGAGAGAACAGAAGGAACCACAGTACACCACCAGTCAAAAGGGAAGGGAGTCAAAGGGGTGTAGTATATTGTATTGCTCTGCAATAATGAGTCAGGTTAATAGGGTAAATAATGATCAGGGTTTTATGCCGCAAAACCTGCTTGTATTGAAAGTAGATTTCAAAGTAGATTTTAGATTCAAAATCAAGTTTCCAATCAGCAGGTATGAAAATATGGACACTAATGAAGCACTATAAAGCCAAATCAGAAATTTGATTTTTCAAACAAAAAAATTGAAAAACGGCCAACTTTTTAAACAATTTTGAAAATGGCAAAGAAAACTTTGACTGGACCGGGAGTCCGGGACTTGAACCCAAGACCTCTGGTTTTGCGTACCGGTGCTCTTGCCATCTGAGCTATCCAACCCTTAGATGGTGGTCTTCCCAAATAGTCAACTAGTCTTTGCCGGGGTGGGGGCGCCAGTCAGGAGCATTCAAAATTCTATAGATTTTTGTCAGATTTTTCACCCCACAAACTTTCAGTCACCCTTTGCGTGGAAGGGCAGTGTGAGAATCGACTCATTTTCGCAGAGCGTGTCACATTTATTAAAAGATCTTGTCTGTGAAATCAACCTTTTGGTTTGAGTGTTTACTTGTTTAAATCTCAAAAGTTAGAGGGCCTGACGTTTCGATCCTAGCAGGACCGAGAAAGGTCCTGCTAGGATCGAAACGTCAGGCCCTCTAACTTTTGAGATTTTTGTATTGCAGGTCATTTTAGTCAGTGAGCAGTTTTTTGTATTAACTTCAGGTTACTTTTTTTTACACAGGAATGTGTCTAGTCGGAAATATGTAACTTGGGAAAGGGCTGTCTGGGGGATAGGAGTGGAAATCAATTGTGTCGTAAGAAGTCATGCATACACTACAGTCCGTTCACTGTCAGAAGAGCTCAAGCATATTCATAACACCAGTCTGGACTGTTTGCTGTTGTCCATGTGGCTTATATGGAATTTGGCGCCAATGGAGGAGGGGGCATGCCATAGCATTGAACGAGGCCAAGGTTGAGCTCAACTTGGATAGGCCAGCTGTGGGTGGACTGGAGGAGGGGGCATGCCATAGCATTGAGGCTGAGGTTGAGCTCAACTTGGAGTGGACGGACTATAGAGGGAAAGTATAAAACCACAACCGTAAAAAAAAAAACACCCCGAAAAAAAGATAACAACGTCACAGTAGATGAAGAAAAGGGGAGGGTTGGTTTGTGTGTGGGGGTTGGTGGTGGGTTGGGGGGGGGGGGGGCATTGGTGGGGGGGGGGGGGGGGGGTTGGTGGGGGTCGGCCAACCTGCTGGGTCATCTGCTGCTGCATCATCTGAAACTGTTGCTGTTGCTGCTGTGTCTGAGCCGGCTGTTGCTGCTGCGGTTGTTGTTGCTGCTGTTAATCCCGAACCGTGAAGGCAGGCAGTGAGTGGGGTTGGGCAGCGGTTGGGTTAATTAATGGCATTCATTTTGTTTTGGGGGAGTTTTCGGGGGGAGGGGGGAGTTTTCGGGGGGAGAGGGGGGGTTTGGGGGAGTTTTGGGGTTTTTGGGGGGGAGGAGGGGTGAAACTTTTCACCGGGTGAACAAGATCAAAGTCAGGCCCACGCTCGATTTGACAGGGCTCAAAATATCCACCAGACCATTGTCCGTGGACCGAGTCTAGTGATTTCAGCGTCGGTCCAGAGCAGAGTGTGACAGCACTGGGCCGGCTGTCTAGCGGTTTTTTGTCTTGCACCATGAAGAAAATGGCACTCAAATATAACTTAGACTTTGACCTGTACAAGTAAACAGCCTTTTCACACTGTATTCCTTTCACTGTGTGCAATTGTTTTGTTCTTATTTTTGGCACAGGTCTTGTAAAAAATGTTCAGGTCCAGTAAGAGTCTTCACTTACTAGACCTGTTGTCTAGTTCATTTTTTTCTGAAATTCAAGCCCTGTTTGCGAGGTTTTTGTTGGCCTCATTTTGGTCGGTAAACAGTTTATTGAAACATCTTTACAGCTTTAACTCCTGGGCCTTTTCCAAAACCCGGATCAGGCTCAGGCTTCAGTTGCTAGTCCTTTCATTCATTTTAAAAATCTATGAGGCATGAAAACGGGAGGCCTTAGGCTTTGTATTTGAATGTTACACTGTGTTTTGAAAAGGAAAAAAAATCAAAGCTTCAACTTCACCAAAGAACTGGAAAGCAACGACGAAGCCTTTTTGGAAAAAAGGCCCTCGTTACACACAATGGCCTGAATCTGTCCACCCTGCATCCTATGCTAACATATACTGCTCATAGCTGCCAACATATCTTAAAGGAAATTAGGAAAACTTCTGCTTAAAAAAGAGGCATTACAGAGCTAACCACATAGGAATACATGTGTATTTCCAAGCCAAAAATAGGAATCTGTTGTCAAGAGCTTGTAAAAAGTGATAACATTTTACCCCCAAAAGAGGAATGATTCCTCCAAAATAGGAATGGCTGGCAGCTATATCTACTTATTGATTTATGAATATACAGTGGAACGCCACTATAATGAACATCCCAGGATCCATGAAAATGGTTTGGTATAGAGGTTGCTTGTTGTAGTAGTTGCAGTTACATATTTTGTGCAAACAAAATTGGGAGACAAAGGCCATGTTCGTTATAGCCGAATGTTCGGTATATCAGTATTCCTTATAGCGATGTTCTACAGCTGTACCTAAGTAAACAGGAGTGATGTTAATGGAGAAAGGTTGCTGTACGTAGAAAAGGGGATTTTCAGTGAATTTTTGCAATTTGTAATCAGTTCTTACCTGCTGTAAGTAAGCATTCTGTTGCTGGGCGGCTTGGTTGGCATACATGGCCGGCATTCCCATCATGCCTTGCTGGTTACCCATCATGCCTTGCTGGGGCGCCATCATGGCGGCCGGCGGCTGGTTACCCATCATGGCCTGCTGGTTACCCATCATGCCTTGCTGATTACCCATCATGCCTTGCTGGTTACCCATCATGGCGGCCGGCGGCTGGTTACTCATCATGCCCTGCTGGTTACCCATCATGCCTTGCTGGTTACCCATCATGCCCTGCTGGGGCGCCATCATGGCGGCCGGCGGCTGGTTGTTCACGACGCCGAAGGCGGCCATGTTGTTGGCCTGCGGCTGGTAGCCTGGCATTGCGGCGGCATTGGCCTGCAGCTGTTGGGGCATCTGCGGCTGTTGCTGCTGCTGCTGTTGCTGCGGGTAACCGGGCATGGAGTTGGCCTGGTAACCGTTAGCCACAAATGGTTGCTGCTGGAGTTTCTGAGATGGAATGTACACGCCACCTGAACAAACGAGAAACCAGACAATCGGGTAAAGCACTGAGCACGTAGTGCACATTAAGTAAGGGAATCCCTACTCAAGCATTGATGGGAAGTGAAACAGCAATATTCAAAAAATTTACACACTGCTTACTGACTAAAATGACCAAAAAGCAAATATCAAACATTCGGAGGGCCTGGCTTTTCCATCCTAGCAGGACCTTTCTCAAAGAAAGGTCCTGCTAGGATAAAAATGTCAGGCCCTCTAACTTTTGACAAAAACAAGTAAACAATCAAACAGTCTCATGCAGTACGGAATTATCAGCAAAAAAAAATCACGACATTTCGACTGTATTTGTAGCCGACTTTGATGGCCGCAGCCCACTTCCTAAACAACTCAGGTCTTTTGTCCTTGTTGGGAACTGCATGGAAAGATTTCCCCAGCTTTTTCCCGCTGACATGTTGACATCCAAAAGCCTGGCAGTACACCATCGTTCAGCTCACGTGTATACAACCTGCACGCAGTATAGTAGGGGGTACATCCGTACAGGCCCATACAGGAGGTTTCCGTTATGATGTCACAGCCCCCGCAATGATTGACGGCCCCTTCAAAAACATGGTGAGTTGCGGGAACGCAAATTCGACCACTTTTTATGAAACTCGTAGGTGAGTAGCACATAGGTAATTGTAGGTTGTTTTTAACACCCAATCAGATAAGCCAGCATTTTTTCTCTGGGTTTCATTCCCCTCTAAGCCTTGACTAGATGCAGAACAGCAGATGCCTCCATATGATTGTGCACCGAAGAAAAAAAAAAAAGCCCACAAAATTAAAACTTCCTGACCTACTTTCCCTATTTTGAAATGCCATGTAATTGGAAGCATTTCCTTTTTTTTTTTTACCTTAGCACCTGAGCATTGCTGCCTGTATCTTGGTCAGTGGAAAAGCTGTGAAGTGGTTGAGACTCGTACCTGGGACATTGAAGGCCGGTTGCTGCTGGCCCGCGGAGGAGGAAGAGGAGGAGGAGGAGGAGGAGGCAAAGAGAGCCATGATGGAGTCTTTGGTCTTCTTCTCGCCTCCGGTGCCGCCCGCAGCAGCGGCGGCGGCCTCGGCGCTGCTGTCGCCAAACAGTGAGGTCTCCCCGCCGGTGCCCTCGGGCGTCCCGTTGCTGCTCGTCGCTCCCTCGCCCACCGTCGCCGTGGAGACTGGCGTGTCGAGTCCCAGCAGATCGTCCACGTTGCTGGTCGGTTGGGTGCCTGTCCAGACCCACCCCCCAACCAAAAACAAAAAAGTTTAAAGGGGAATGAAACCCAGAGAAAAATGTTGGCTTATCTGATTGGGTGTTAAAAACAACCTACAATTTCCTATGTGCTACTCACCTACGAGTTTCATAAAGAGGGAAAAATCATGGAATTCGGTGGTCGAATTCGCGTTCCCGCAAACCGCCATCTTTTCGAATGGCCCGCCAGTCACTGCGGGGGGTATGATATCGCAACGGAAAACTCCCGCATGGGAGTTAAACGATGGTGTACTGCCAGGCTTTTGGATGTCAAAATGCCAGTGGGAAAAATCTGGGGAAATCTTTCCATGCAATTCCCAACAAGGACAAGAGACCTGTTTGATATCCAAAAGCCTGGCAGTACACCATCGTTCAGCTCGCGAGTGTACAACTACATGCAGTATATACATGTAGTAGGGGTACATCTGTGATGTTGGCGGTTTGCGGGAACGCGAATTCGACCACTGAATTCCATGATTTTTACCTCTTAATGAAACTCCATGGTGGGAATACCAAGTGGAAGGTTTGTGGTGACACCATGTAGCACCTCTCTTTCGAGAAGGAGTGTGGCTCTGAAAAGAGCCGGTAACTCAGACTTGATAGGACTTTAAGGTTTGCATGATGGAAATACCAAGTGGAAGGTTTGCGGTGACACCATGTAGCACCTCTCTTTCGAGAAGGAGTGTGGCTCTGAAAAGAGCCAAAAATGGCCAAAGCAATTTGACTGAGATACACGAATAATGATAACAAAGTGGCATAAATTTTAGGTTGGTTTCCACTGTTGCTGCAGCAATGATAGTGTGAAGATTGGAAGGTTTGCATGGTGGAAGCACAGAGTGGAAGATTTGCGGTGACACCATGTAATGCATCTCTTTTCGAGACGGAGTGTTGCTCTGAAAAGACCCGGTAACTCAACATTTCCGAGCCTGGAAAAATCAATTTCAAAACTTCCGTGTCTTTTTCAGGCTTCCCACGACCCCGGTCTGTACGAGAGACGGCTGCTTACATAATCCTAGAAGGTCGTTGGCCGATGCCACTGTCTTGACCGGTGTTGCCGATAGCGACACTTGGGGTTGGTCGGTGGCCACCAGGTTCGGGGAGGACTGGGAGAGAGTGGACGTCAGGGAAGCGGCCATAGAGGGCGCCAGACTTCCACCATGAGGTCTCGCCTGTCAAAATAACCAAAGCAAGTGACTGGAGGTTGCATGGGTCCAAACGTTGACATTATATAATGCTTGTTTTCCCTTTGATCTCAACCTCCCTTCCTTGGTGTGCATCTGCATCCCACTCCCTTCCCTTTTGTCCTTCCTCTGTCATGCGTGTCAGGGCTTTCCTTCCCCTGACTGTCTGTGTATGCCCTTGTCACTTTGCCTTTGAGAAAGGTCCGGCTAGGATCGAAACGTCAGGCCCTCTAACTTTTGAGATTGATGTATTGCAAGTCATTTTAGTCAGTGAGCAGTTTGCAACAGTTTTCTGTATTTACTTCAACGTCAGGCCCTCTAACCTTTGAGATTGATGTATTGCGGGTCATTTTAGTCAGTGAGCAGTTTGCAAGAGTTTTCTGTATTTACTTCAACGTCAGGCCCTCTAACCTTTGAGATTGATGTATTGCGGGTCATTTTAGTCAGTGAGCAGTTTGCAAGAGTTATCTGTATTTACTTCAACATAAGGCCCCTCTGACTTTTTGTATTTACTTCAAGTGGAAACAATAAAAGGCCCCACGATCAAGCATTGAAATGACCACAATTATTTATCTTGGACTTACATGTGCATCTCTGGATTTGGCTATGGACACCAGGGTCTGTTGTTTTTGCCTCGCTGCGCTGGCGTTCTTCTTCTCCTTCTTGTCGGTGTTTTCAAAGTCCCGGCTCTGGATTTTCTGAAAGCGTGGTCATAAGAAAAGTAAGAACAAGAAATGTGCAAACTTCGTCGGCGACTCGATCACTTTCACAACGGAGAAGGAGACGTATGGGGGAATTTCTTCCTCTTTGGCCGCTTCGGAACTAGAGCAGCGATGCAGCATCCGCGATTTTCGGCAACTGAAGCCACTTTGAAGGGGCCAGAAGCACCATTCCTCAATAATCCTCCATAATCCTTCGGGTCATGGTCAACGATTTTTGAGGATTGAGGCCAGTATGAATATTGGAGGATTATGGAGGATGGAGGAAGGTTGTTAAATTTATTGTGGAGGATTGGGGGAAGCATGCTACAATGAGATCTTGGAGGATTGTGAAGGATTGTGGAAGGTTGTCAAATTTACACAGGAGGATTGGGGAGGATTGAGGAAGCATGCTACAATGAGATCTTGGAAGATTGTGAAGGATTGAGGAAGGTTGTCATATTTACACTGGAGGATTGTGGAGGATTGTGGAGGATTGAGGAAAGTGGTCATATTTACACTGGAGGATTGAGGAAGGTTGTCATATTTACACTGGAGGATTGAGGAGGAATGTGGAGGAATGTGGAGGAATGTGGAGGATTGTGGAGGATTGTGGAGGATTAAGGAAATTGGTCATATTTACAGTGGAGGATTGAGGAAGGTTGTCATATTTACACTGGAGGATTGTGGAGGAATGTGGAGGATTGTGCAGGATTGTGGATGATTAAGGAAGGTTGCCATATGGAGGATTGTGAAGGATTGAGGCAGTGGGTGTCATGCACAAACTCCTTCTGGAGGATTGAGGCAGTAGGTTTCATGCACAAACTCCTACTGGAGGATTGTGGAGGATTGAGGCAGTGGGTTTCATGCACAAACTCCTTCTGGAGGATTGAGGCAGTAGGTTTCATGCACAAACTCCTACTGGAGGATTGAGGATTCCAAGTAGAAAGCACCAGGCGTTAGGGTTCCAGAGGCACCATTCAGATCACTGCTCCTTCAAGTCTAGACCCGCCATTAACTGGCTCCTTACCTGAGGGGCAGGCTTGACGTAGTCCTTGTCCATGTACTTCTTGGAGTCATATTTCAATCTGATGAAGTGCTCCAGGGAACTCCTGAACCAAGAGGTCAAGGGGAAAACAACGGGTATCCATGGCAACGGTAGATCTCATCACACCATCGAATCCACACCTTGACATTAAACAAAGCCACGATGTTCTTGGACTTATTGCCAGTTAATTTTTTTAACCTTAGTTGCCTGCTATGAGTTTACTTAGTAATCCAATTTTTACGAGAGAAAATTGATATGTACAGCGGAACGTAGGTCGCTAATAACGAACATCCCGGGATCCATGAAAATTGTTCAGAATAGCGGTTGTTTGTTCTAACAGTTGCGGCCACATGTTTTGTACACAAAAAATCAGGAATTAAAGTGAATGTTCGTTATAGCCGAATGATCAATATATCGGCGCTCGTTATAGCGATGTTCCTCTTTATATCAATAATATCAATATTTGAGCGCCAATATTCATGGACGCGACTTCTTGTTTACATCCTGGAACATTGTGACCTAAGGTTACAGCGTGGTGAAAACAACGAGGTTACGCGTTTCTGCGGGCGTCACATTGTATTTCAAAAATAAAATAAAAAATGATAAAGACCTGGGAGACTGGGTTTTATGAAAACTGTAACTGGAACAAGCTGGACTTCACGTGGATCTACGATTCACCTCAAGTATAGAAATGCGTGCAATTGAATAGCGCGTCAGTGAGCGTAACCTCCTTGTTTTCACCACGCTGTGACCAAAGTCGCGTCCTCGAATATCAATATTTGAAGAAAAAAAACGGATATCAACGGTGCCTAGCAGTGGGCCCATGCACATGTGGGCCTATTCAAAGTTTAAACCTGTGTAAGGTAGTACTGGAAAGTGAAAAAGGCTTCAAGACTGACTGAGAGGGGTTAGGACTGAATAAGGATACGAGTCGGCGGTAGGTCTCCTGAACTCTGCGGGAAGGTGCTTCTCATAAACCTTCCTACCGAGAGTGTTGCCTCCATTCTCCACACTCTACAGGATCAGAACGATGCAGAAACACATATATATCATTTAATGATATACAAATGGATGTAGGGTCAAACAAATCAATGAAAACCTGACTGGGAACTTGTGAACAAATAAACAAAAAAAGGGGAAAGAAAACTTTGACTATGAACCTAAGACCTCTGGATTTGCGTACCAGCACTCTTCCCATCTGAGCTACTGTGTAACCAGACCTTAGACTTGTTGAATTCCTTCTGACCTAACCTTTTAACCTTTAACCTTTAAAAAAAAAAGGTCATCTCACCTGGATCTGGACCTCGGTCCAAGTGTCCAGGTTGACCGACTTGACCTTGGATATGTGGACGCCGAGGTTGCGGTGGATTCCGGCGCAACGGATGCACAGGAAGATGCCCAGATTCCACGAAGCCCATCGCGGTCCTTCAGAAGGAGAAAGAGGAAAATGGAGGGGAAAAAAAAGAGAATGTAAGAATAAAACTTGCAGTGGCAGAGCCGGACTGTCGAAGGCAACCACCAGCTCGGCTAACAAGACCTTTGACCACACAAAGTCTCTCTTTCTGCCGAAAAAGACAAGGACGGATGTCAACCAGGCCCATTGGGTCACCTATAATCCTTACCACGCCATGTCCAAGTGAAATGCCTCTTAGAGATAAGTTGAAAAATTGGCATAGAAAACTTATGACTGCACCTGTATTTTCAAAAAGTTCCCAGTCAGTTTTTGCTTTGTTTGTTTGACTTGATTTGAAAAAAAGCTGTGTCCACTTTGTGTGATCCGAGCTGCTTGTAGCAAGGTTTACGACAAATGGTACATTTTGCATCTGAATGAAAGCGGGAGTGTGATCCCTGAAGATATACGGCAGTCAATGGCTTAATCAATTCTGACTGGCGCCCCCAACCATTTGCCAACCTGGCAAAGGGTGGGGGGTGGTCCCAGTCAACTCAGCCCATGACTAGTTTGGTCACCAACTCGGTCCGTGACGAACTTGGTCCCTATAGATGGGAAAATGTGCAGAAAAAAAATGTTGGTCCCGGACCGAGTTGACTGGGACCGAGTTGGTTACGGACCGAGTTGGTTACGGACCGAGTTGACGTGAAACCGTCATGACAGCGGTGAAGCCATAATGTAGATTGTAGAAGGTGAACAGCGGCAAAACTGGGCAATGGTACGGGGCATTGGCAGATTTGCTATGATGTAAATTCGATCATTTGACCACTGCTGATGATTTGGGACTTGAATCAGTTTCACGTCAACTCGGTCCTTAACCAACTCGGTCCGTGACCAATACATTTTCCCATGCTATAGGGACCGAGTTTGTTACGGACCGAGTTGGTCATGGACCTACATGAGTTGACCGACACTCCTTGAATCTGTTTTTTTTAATGGTTGGCAGTGGCTGCAAATCTACAACTTTCATTCTCATGCCGAGTCATTGAGTAACTTAGGGTTTCTTCCCACCATTTTACTAACCAAAATCTTTCCCATTCCCAAGTTACTTTTGTTATGGCCCTTTTCTCTGATTTGTGCCAGCTACTATGAAGCAAAGATCCTAGGCTATACTACTACTACTACTACTAGTAGTAGTACTAGCATGATATCTTTGCTACAGAGTGACCTGGCGTCGATTTCACCAAACTCGTCGTAACTTACGATCAATCGCAAAACGATGAGCGATGCACAGAAACCATACGGCCTAACACAAATTATGGTGGGTTATCCGTCGTAAGTCGAGTTACGATACATCGTAAGGCTTTGTGAAATCCACCCCAGTACTGGCAGTAGTGGCAGTAGAACTAGTACTCAATAGGAAATGACCTCTATCAAAACACAGGGGGTGTGTACTGCACATGAAAATCTCAATCAATGGCTACCCTCTCTGAACACAATGTATCTTTGGCCATCTTTTGCCACTGTATCAATGGAACGTTTCTCTACCTCTAACATCAACAGGCATAGATATTGAAATGAAGAGTTGTGTCACTGAAATTGTATCAATGAGGGAGAACATCTTCTCAAGATTGGTGGATTTGTGCACTTTTTATCACTTATTTATCATAAAACTGGAATATTTTTGAGCGAGTAAAAAAATATATCATTTGGGAGTGCACCGTTCTGATCAATAATTAAACAGAGTAATCAGTTCATTGTAATTAAACTAAGAAAAGTATGCTGAAACGAAGACTCGACGAGGACTGTGGGGGAAATCGTGAAAACGATCGGCCCACCGAAACTCGACAAATTAGTGTCCGGAGTCGTCACACGTTGGACGTGTCCGTAGCGGCCATTTTCCCCTACCTTTGGCATCGCAGTCGGCACAGTATTTATTGTCTTCCTCGCGGAGTAACCGCGACAGGATCATCTGGTATTTGTCCTGGACATTCTTGGCCTTGTCCTTCTGGGCCTTGGACGACATGTCGATGCGAAATCGGACGACGAATTCCCCTCGAAAAATGACACTTTAAAACAGTCGGTGTAGCTGGTGTTTTTTTTTTCTTTGGGTACGGTCGACACTTGCCACCGGTCCAGGAAGCGAGACACCCACTTGCCACTTGCCGTAAGTGGATTTGACCCGGAAGTGAAAGGATTCGGCCACGACAGGGTGACCTCTGGAGGAGTGAAAAGTCCCGCACTACTTTTTTCTCCCACACAATTTTCACTAAAACACATTCGAGTAGACAAATCAGGTACACAATGTAGCTACCCATTACCAGAGGTTAAGAATCTGAAAGAAAATTAAAACTGTGTTGTCGTGATGCAGAAATCATTACCGAAATAAGCATGGTTGATGAAAATTACCTCTATTCTATTTCTTCACAATGAACCAGTCCGCGTATGAACTTTGACCACAATTACGTCATGAATACAAATTGTATCAAACAATAATGCTCTGAACAGGTGCGACTTGCTTGCGTGCAGAATCTCATAAAGTTATAGAGACTTGACGTTTCGATCCTAGCGGTAGCAGGCTTTCATTCCCCCCGACTGTCTGTGTATTTCCTAGTTACTTTGCCTTTGAAAAAGGTCTTGTTTGGATTGAAAACGTCAGGCCCTCTGACTTTTGAAATAATTTTGAAGTTCATTTTAGTCAGTGAACAGTTTGCAATTTTTTTTTATTCCTTGAAATCCCATGCAGATTGAAAAACATTCATGATTATTCTAGGACAACTAAGTAAGCATTTTCCTTTATGGAAATATTTACAAAAGTGTTTGGAGACAGAGATAATGTAACCTAATTTCATATCCCCCCCCAAAAAAAAGGGGGAAGCTGACTTAGAACATTTATTTTTAACAATTTTGAAAAATGGCTGTGAAAAGTTTAACTGGACCGGGACTTGAACCCGAGACTTTGGGTTTCGCGTACCAGCACTCTTACCATCTGAACTACCCAGCTCTTAGTTGGTGGCCATCAAAAATAGTCAACTATATAATATTGTTGAATAACCTTATCATTTTTTTTTAAACAACCCCGAGACAAAATAATACTACCACCACAAAATAGTATCATTTTGGTTATCTACATTCTTTATTTACATTTATACACAATCGATAGACAATGTGACAATTCTGAAGGAATTATGCTAACAAATTTCAAGTACTTGAAATCATGACTTCACAGCAATGCTGCGCTTCTATCACTTGAATGCTCTTCAAATCAGTCAATTGGAGCACATTCAAACCAGTTTTGCAACTTAGCATCAATTCTTTTCTGAAATTTTTGGTTGAGCTCTTTCATACTCACATTGTGCTACATAATTAGGTCATTGGTTTCTTAAAATTTAAAACTATGTTGAGATCCTGATGTTTCCAGCCTAGCAGGATCTTCCTCAAAGACCAGACAAAATCCAACTCTGAGATTTGCATTTTCGCCATTTGGTCAAAAAAAAATTCACTTTAATTTTTAGATTTAAAAAACAAATGTGTTCATAGTGTAATGATTGTGAAGCAGAAATTATTTGAACAAAAATTTCATTCATTTATAAATTTGTTCAAAGCACAATTTGGAGGTTTGTTCCATAGTGCTGTGAATATGGGTTATTCAGCAAGTTCACATCCTTCAAAAACCTCCAGTACTTAACATCAATGCCATATTTCTTCACAGAGCCTACGAGTTAATAAACAAGAAGCAAAGGATGCTCAGGCAGAATTCGAACCAGCGACTCCAATTTGCTAGAACTTAGATCTTGGTGGTGCTGTTTGCATTCACTTCAAGCCTTGCCTGCTATTGGTATAATTATGCGCACTGTCCCTTGGGATCTGGGCTTGGGTTAGGATGATGGGGTTGGGGCAGTTCCTTCCGGCTATAGGCCCAAGTATTGAAGGTTGCGGAAAGGACCCCACCAGCTCAAATCCCAACCGAGCTTCCTGTATTAGCAGGCAATCAGTCAAAGCACTGAGTACTTAGTCTTAGTGATTATATATTACGTCCAGAAGGGCAAACCCCCATTAAATTACATTAAAAAAATTGTGTTGCAAACAAACAATGAAAAAACTGACTGGGAATTTTTGAACAAATTTAACAATTGGCAAAGAAAACTTTGACTGGACCAGGACTTGAATCCGAGACCTCTGGATTAACGTACCAGTGCTCTTCCATCTAAGCTATCCAGCCCTTGGATGGTGGCCTCCCAAATAGTCAACTAGTCTTTGCCGGGGTGGGGGGCACCAGTCAGAAGCAATTCAACCATTAACTGCCGTATATCTGCAGGGATCACACCTCCGATTTCATTCAGATACAAACAACTAATTGTAAACCTGGCTAAGGCAGATCAGGGATGACACAAAGTGGATGCTGCTTTTTCAATTCAAGTGACACAAACAAAGGAAAAACTGACTGGGAACTTTTTGAAAATCCCGGTCCCGTCATAAGTTTTCATTGCCAATTTTTCAATTTATATGGAAGAGGCATTTCACTTGGACATGGCGTAGTAAGGGTTATAGGTGACCCAATGGGCCTGGTTGATGTCCTTCTTGTCTTTCGGAAGAAAGAGAGACTTGTACACGGCACTCTTGGTGTGGTCAAAGGTCGACTTCGACGGTCCGGCACTGCCATTGGACGCCGCCTTGCCGGAGCTAACCTTGGAGGACGACCCCGCCCCGCCATTGGTCAGTTTGAGTGAGGAAGCCCTCCCATTGGTCAGTTTGGAGGACGGAGCAGTTCCTTCGGCCTCCTCTCCCTTGCTCCCTTTCGACGCACTGGGGCTGTCTTCGGCTGTCTCAGGGCTTGGCGTGTCCATCTTCCTTTTCTGCGCCTTCTTCGCTTTCTATTTTTTTTAAAAGACAAAGAGAGAGTGGAATTAAAGGGTCTCTGCAATAAATATCAGTCAAGCTCATTTTCTGCTGAAATTCTCTTTCAAAATTATTTAACTAGAGGCGGAGACCACACCTAGACTTGCCAACCTCGCCAACGTCGCGAAGGGAAATCGGTCATAACTAAAATGCACTACTTTCATCATCGTTTGTCTCCGAAATTTGTTTCCGTGCAATCTAATATTATTCCCTTCGTCATTAATTGTCATTGTAAGAGATATGAATAGAAAGAAGAGAATACAGGCTTAAATTTGAGGGTAAAATCAACAAATTTTGACAATGTTTACAGGGTGCACTTCGAGGCCGGAAAACACGAGTTTGACTTTTTTTGGTCCCCCATTTCGGCTCGATCTACAATGGCCGCACAGAGCGATTTGGCAATTTTCAACTTCCGTTATCTCAAGAACTAAATGAAAAATCCTTCTCAAATTTTCTCGAATTCTAGAAAATACATTTCTTATAAGGAGTGCATACTTCGGTTGACCGCGAAACTCGAAATATTGCTCAGTGGTGTAACCATGGAGCTACAACTGTAATAATCATTAGTTAATTCGTTAGAAAACAATTATAAGGACTAGCAGAAGTCTGCTAATCATTGTGCACGTGCTGAGTGCACACACATTGGATGGACGACGGTCTCGCATCACGATCAACAAATGATCAGCCTCAACGTAAATCACGACAAGTACGATCCCAAAAGCCGTTTTTAGAGCAGATTTGGTCGATAAATTCCTTAAATTTCTGACACACAAAACATTTGCGCTTTTAACTCAAGTGAAAAAGAAAAAAAACCAAAGGCGATTAAACTTTCATGGTTTTTGAAAGATCAAAACCGAAAAACAGTCTCCACGGCAAAACCGAAAAAAAAAAAAAAAAAAAAACCCGGAAAAAACGCCCAAGCCTAGCCCAAAGCCGTTGCCACAACCGCTACCTTCTCTGCCTTGGCCCGGGCTCGCTTGTCCTCCATCTTGGCTTGCAGGTCATCGACCTCTTCGGGGCTCCCGTTCAAGATGACGGTGTCCTTCACATCGTAGGCCGAGCCGCACTTAAGGCAACGTGGAGGAGAAATAATGAAATGCAATTTCGTTGTGCGAGTGCAAAACATGTTGTATCTCCGCTTTCCGATTTTGTTCAGAAACAAGTACGTAGGGTTGCACGGGCCCATTAAATTCTGCGTCCTTAAATTCAATATTGATATCAAACAAACATAGGGCAAACATAGGACATCATAGGACGTCAGTTATGCAACAAGTTTCTTGAAATCAGCTGCTGAGGTAGCTCCTCAAAGCAGTGAGGCCCACAAAAAATAGAGTTCTGCTTCCAGTAACCCGACCGACCCTAATTCTAGCCTGCGACCCTAAACTTTTCATCGAGAAACAATGATAGTCTCATTTATTGTGTTCTATTATTACCCTTAAGGCTTGATCACATGCAGTTGCCTCCATAGGATTGTACATTAAAGAAATTGGCCCAATGGAAGCAGAACTATTTTTTTTTTTTGGCCTGAGTTGGGCTACCTCAGAGTTGTTTTAAAATGCCAGGGGAAAACCCAGCTGGATGAGCCTGGTCATGGTTACCTTGTGGCAGACGTCAGATTTGACCTCCTTCAGGGCTTTCTCAGACATCACGCAGCCGCAACTCCATAGAAAGCAGAACCTTTGAAGAAAAAAAAGCAAACCAACAACGACCAGGGAAAAAGGAACGTTAAGACATGAAGGTTTGCAAAGTGGACTTGACGGTTTGCATGGTCGAAATACTAAGTGGAAGGTTTGCGGTGACACCATGTAGTACTTCACTTTCGAGAAGGAGTGTGGCTCTGAAAAGAGCCGGTAACTCACACAAGATAACACTTGAAGGTTTGCAGGGTGGAAATACTAAGTGGAAGGTTTGCGGTGACACCATGTAGCAGTTCTTTTTTGAGAAGGAGGGTGGCTCTGAAAAGAACCGGCAACTCAGACAATATAAGACTTAAAGGTTTGCATGGTGGTAATACTAAGTGGAAGGTTTGCGGTGATACCATGTAGCAGTTCTCTTTCGAGAAGGAGTGTGGCTCTGAAAAGAGCTGGTAACTCAGACTAGATAGGACTTGACGGTTTGCATGGTCGAAATACTAAGTGGAAGGTTTGCGGTGACACCATGTAGCACTTCTCTTTTGAGAAGGAGTATGGCTATGAAAAGAGCCGGTAACTCAATGTTTCGGGTATTGTGTACTCTGCCCGTCGTCAGGAGATTGCTGGATTCCAACTATCATCGATGTGTATATGCCAGATGACATTCTCCACACCTCAGTGCTTACAATCATTTTTATCAATAACGATTATTTCAGTAATGATTTCTGCATCACGACGATACAGTTTAAATTTTCTTTCAAATGTTTAACCTCTGGTAATATGCTTGATTATTTTTTTTTTAAGTCTTTTTTAGTAAGTCTCTCTTCTTTGAAGGAAAAGGGTGCTTTACTTGTAATGTCCGTTCATCTGTAATCCAGTGACAGGGCAGATATACTGGGACACATCGTGGCGTGGCTGGCCTCCTTTCTGCCCTTGGTCCTTGCCAAAGGCTGGATTGGTCGTCAAAGTCAACTCTCTCGAATCCTGCAGTAAAGAATGTACACAACCCACCCCACAAAAAAAGTAAACGAAAAGTAAACGAAAAACTGACTGGGAACTTTTGAACAATTACTGATTTTGATCCTTCTGAGTACGGATTTTCATTTTTCGCATTAAGTAGGAGGATGTCCTTTCAAAACAATTGTCAACTTATCTGAGAAGATAAGGGTGAGAAGTGAGAACATTTGAATTTTTTTTTTTTAAATGGCAAAGACTAGCGGTGAGTTCATACGAGGGGCTAAATTCAAGACTACAAATGTTGTTATTTGGACATCATTTTCTTTTAGCACCGTGGGACTAAATTTGAGGCTAACCCGATTTGAGTGGGTCTAGTCCCAATCCCATGCCCTGAGGGTGTTCCTTTACGACCCACCACCCACTGGGTTATTGTTTGGACACGGCTTACCCAGTCCCCATCCCACAAATACGGTGTTTATGGCCCCTAGTGAGTTGCGTAATCATTGGTCTCAGCGATATCTTATGAATGTAAGACGATTTTGGACTTTGAAGTCAGCTACTCAAACCCACGCTGAGAAAAACTAGTACACGCAAACTAACGACAAAGCCAGTCCTTTGTCTGAACATACCCTAGGTGACTATTTGGGAAGGCCACAATCTCAGGACCGGATAGCTCAGATGGTGAGAGGGATTTCACCCTCATATCCCCTTTGTCCTCTGCCTGTCATCCATGTCCTTATACTCTTCCCTTCCTATTTGTTTTGTCCATGTCATTCTGCCTTTGAGAGAGGTCCTGCTAGGATCAAAACTTCAGGCACCTTCTTTAATATACACTTTTGGGTCAGTTTAGCAAGTAAGGAGTTTTTTTTACGTATTACTGGGTTCAAAAAGGTTTTTTTTGGGGGGGGGGTCGGGGAGGTCACCACATACCTTCAGGCTGCGAATGTGCTGTGCCGAGTCGCAGGTGGATTTGTCTAACAGGTATTCCAGAATGGACTCTTTGTTGTAAAATCTATAAGGGGACAAATCCACGTAGATAGAGGCAAACAGAGAACAACTTCAACAACTGAATCTTTTTTTAATAACGTGGTATAGTTTGCATCTTAATTTGATTGCATCCGAATTCAATTCAATTTCTTTCTACTTATTTACAATTTCAAAAGTTAGAGGGCCTGATGTTTCGATCCTAGCAAGACCTTTCTCTTTGCCTTTGATAAAGGTCCTGCTAGGATCGAAACTTCAGGCCATCTAACTTTTGAGATTTATGTATTGCAGGTCATTTTAGTCAGTCAGCAGTTTGCAACAGTTTTTGGTATTTACTTATAATTCATCATTTCAATAGAGAATACACAAAGATATGGGTTATTTCCTGATCTATAGGATAAGTGGAGGAAGTCTCCCAACAGCAAGAGACCCCCCTGGCTTTATAAGTTTATATAGTAATTAACTAATCAATTAATTAATCAATTTACTCATCTATAGATATATGGCCTTAAACAGAAATAAAAATAAATGCTTAGGTCCTACTGTACGGAATATTTTGAGGTAGAACATAACAAATGCAAACCATTTTGAAAAAGTGAAGTGAACAATATTCCAAAAAGCATTGATGCTATCATACTACATAATTATATCAAGTTTATGTATCTAGGCACTGCAGTGACTGCACATTGATACCCTTATCAAAGCGATGCATTGCATCGGTGTACGCAAATCGATGGCATCACACACAGCTCCACCCCACCACGTATCTGGACCTGCCAGTGCATCGTGACATCATCAATTTGCGTACACAGGTTCACTTTAGAATCAGAAGTGGCTGTCTCTCTGCTTGTCGGACGGGAGAGATCTCTCCTCAATTCCTCAATCAACTGAGGGGAAATTTCTCTTTTTTTCCCCAAACGTGACTAAACCAGTATTGGAATCTGTGATTCTCACTGAATCCAACAGTCTAAAATTTAGTGGGCCTGACGTTTCGATCCTAGCAGGACCTTTCTCAAAGGCAGAGTGACAAGGACCTTGTCACTCTGCCTTTGAGAAAGGTCCTGCTAGGATCGAAACGTCAGGCCCACTAAATTTTAGATCTACATTTTGGTAATTTTAGTCAGTAAGCAGTTTGCAACATTTGTGTATATCACCTGAATCCAACAGTGGTATACATGGGACTATTTCACGGTTGTTTACAGGATCAAAATCCGAGGATTTCCGTCAGCGGTAGTGGAAAAATCGTTAACGGTTCAGACTTTTCCTATAGAAGTTCCGACTTGTAAGGTCCAAGTTACACAATCATGACCTACCTGCCCAGCTCACAGGCCATGATGGGTTGTCTCAATGGCTCCTGGCTTATGCTACAGTTCAGCCACTTGGCCATCCGTTCCATGTTCTTGTCAATCTGACGAGAGGTTAGAAAAGACAGGAAATGGGTTAGCTTTGAAGCTCATGCTGTCTCTACAATCAAATCCCCCCCCCAAAAAAAGGGTATGGGAAAACTGCACAAGGACTTTTTAAACGGTCAAGGAGAAGTGTCAGAAAGATTTTGGTTTAATAATACCTAGTCCTACACTAGTCCGAGTAACTTGGACCCGACAGGTCACCCTTTTTTATAGAATTTTGAAATTTTGATAAAAAACGGGTGACTTGTCGGGTCCAAGTTACTCGGACTAGTCCTACACCATTGTCATTGAAATGTTGGACACAAAAACCTAAATCCACATTAGACTGTATCACTCAGCAATTGTTACGCAGCAAAAAAGAACACATCCAGCTGCCAAAATATGGACAGCTACAATACAAAAAATTACTAATAAAATCATCAAAACAATCAGAACATACACTGGTGTCACTGCATAATCCCTGTACACCGCCATGAATATGCATTACAAAATTAATGATTGAAAAATCATGATTGCGGGGAAAACTGCAACTGCAAGTCCACTTTTTTCCCGGCACTTTAGCTGAGTTGAGGGGTTGTGCCAGGTCCGCTTTTACAGAAATAGGAGAGAAAATACTGCACAAGGAATTTTCAAACAGTTGAGGAAAAGAGTCGACTAGTCGAATGGAAACATGTCCATGTACCGATTTGGATTCGACTTACTCGGGCCAAAACGATCATTAATACAACGCAACAAACCAAATATTTCTCACGCATATTAAATCGGATCCCGGGCGAGAATTCCTACCTGTTCCGGCTTCTTCTTCAGCCTCACAAGTTCATCTCTCCTCGGGATCGTTCCTCCATCGCATCCCATGATTCCTGGTTAGTAAAAGGGGAAAAAACAATAATTTCGAGAGAGTATTGCCACAGACGTCTTCGTGGATACATGTACGTAATAAATATTATTGTTCGGCATGAAGAGCGCCACCAACGTTAATAAATGTTGAGTACGGACATGAAGAGCGCCACCAACGTTAATAACTGCCGTGCACCGGCATGAAGACCGCCACCAACATTAGAAAGTGTGCTAGCTAAGCTCTCCTATCATTTTTTTTTGTTCGGCCCTGATAATTACAATTATTAGAGAGATTTCGCACGCGACCAAATACGCGTACGCATACATTTAGCTATCCGCACACGTTAGTAGCCATTTCGCCGTTTCGCAATCCCAAAATCAATTTCAGACACGATGCACCCACATTGAGACCGATAGTTTGTTTTCTAATTTAGTTCAGAGTCTTTGAAAATCACAGAAATGGCCTGTAGGCCTACACAGTAAGTGATTACTCATTTCTGGACAACACCATCCATAATATTATGCACCAAAAAGTAAAAACGATTGAGCAGAAATTCAAACTCTCCTACGCGTTTCTTCCTTGATATCCGTGTCGTCCACACGAATTGGCAGATAGTAAGTAGCCTATGACGTCATTGTTGACGTATCCGTTGCACTAACCCGCAACCGTTGGCTTGCGAAGCCTCTCTAATAATTAGGATGCACTGGCGAACACGGTAATGACGCTCTCTATGGCTTGATACGATGGCGGAGTGATGGGCTGTTTCGAGGAAGTAAGACGGCCAGCCAGTCGATGCCAGCCGATGATCCACGTCTCTCCAATTCTACTAATGTCTCCCGCTCTCTTCCTATGTCAAGAGTTAGTTCTCGGACGGAAGATTGGCCGGGCGCTCTGCCGGTCACGATAGGCTATCCTGTAACATTATGGCAGGTTATTATTCACCCGCCAAGGGCCGCATTCCTCCCGCTGACACTATTCTACTGGTCCCTAAGTCTGATTGGCCAATTGTCATTACATCATGTTTATTTATGCATATATTCATGTATGCTCTATACTCTGGCGTTGGGCAATCAGAGTTAAGGGTGTTGTCGGGTGGATATATATACACTACCTAACATATTGATATGGGCATCAGCAAATTAATGAGGGCATGACTTTTCCATCCAAGCAGGACCTTTCTCAAAGGCAGAATGACAGGGACAAAACAAACAGGAAGGGGATAGTAACAGGGACATGGATGACAGGCAGAGGACAAAGGGGATAGCTGGTAGGGTGAGATCAAAGGGAAGGGTAGGGGTTAGGGTAGGAACAGAGGTTAGGGTAGGGACTAGGTAGGGGATATTAGGATAAGGTCCATGTATTTGTTTTGTCCCTGTCATTCTGCCTCTGAGAGAGGTCCTGCTAAGATGGAAAGATCAGGCCCTCATTTTAGTCAGTAAGCGTCTGCTAGGTTTTGCATAGTACTGAAATAAGTAGCCTCATGCACACAAAAAAGGGCTGCCACCTGCTTTTGAAAGAGAATGTGGAGGTCCTGCCGTGAGCTATCGGGACTTACCCCTGCCCCACCCCGTCCCTGTTCCCAGCCTGTTGAGCACGTAGGCCTATTCGGTCGTTGGCACGCACCGTACAAAAAGGAAAAAACGAACACGGAAATCCCTGCGCGCTCCAAAATCTTAAGTCGACAATCCGTCACGTAATTCCTCTGGGGAAAAACAAATTTGGAAAATAAAGCACTCATCATTTGTTTGTCTCTTCATAATTATTGTCTGCTAGGCTGCGGGGGTTATGATCATAATAGGCCCCTAATACCCATTTACATCGTGGCAACGTTATGGACGACGTGAGAAGGGAGAGATGGCGCGACTAAGAATCCACCGATTAGACTTGAGCAAGTCGACTCCCAGCTGAAGATACCGAACGGCATCCTAACAAAAACCTCGAGACCGAATGAGTCTTTACTAAAAATTATCCATGCACTTTGGCCTTTTACGAGTCCATGGATCAGGCTCGGGCTCAGGCTCCGTCTCCGTCTGACATAATTTATACAGCTTGTGGATTATCGTCGAATTTTAAGGTTTGTTGGATGACTGAGTACTGGAGAGTATTCAACAAGCAACTTGAGCCAAGCGCGCTTGTTTCTAGATGCCTGTGACAATATAACCGGAAAAAAGAGGTAGCCCAATTTAATAAGCCCGAGCCTAAGGCTGTGTCCGACACGGTCACGTCTAGCGCTAGGTCTAGGTCTTCCTTCTGTTAGAAATACACGGACGATGCGAAGACAATAGCCCTAGCCGTAGCCCTGGAAGCCATTTTCAAACACGGCCTTCCTTTCGTCAACGGCCTTTGTACGCGGTGCACACGGAGCAGGTTGTCCACGACGCACGCGTATAATGTTTACACGAATAGTCAGCGCGCTCACGGAGGACTTCTCGTGTTTCTGTGCTTATACAGCGATTTGAACGCTCAGCTCTTGCATCTTTTGAGAGTCAGGGAGGGAGGGAGATCGAGAGACTGGAGAGAGAGGGTCATTTCTGAGCTCAAACGCGAGCAGAGAGCATCTACAAGACGCAGGGAGTGTGCTATAGGCGCGTGACTGATGCGAGCAGCCCCGTGTACTGATTGCCCCGAGGGGAACGATCTGAAGAGAAAAAAAAACCCACGACGATGGCTCGCGAGTGAAGTGAGCGATTAGGCACACGGCCTAAGAATACGAAAGAGAGGGATTATTTATCGACTCGGAACAGACAGGTTGGGGACAACATTCACCACGGGCAGACTCTCGGCAGTATGATACGGAGTGGCAGGTACGTGTGTTTTCCAACACCGTATATTTATCACGGTTCTTTATATCACTATTATATCTATTTTTTATTTATTTTTATTCACTTGGGAACTGCAAGGCTCCATCTATTACTTTCTATTCCATATTTATTTATTTATTTATTTATTTATACAGGCCACATCCGACAGCGGAAGAACCGCCAATTAATGGAATAGGATCCTTGAACATATATGGAATGTTTCTGATCTGTATGCAAATGATGTCATTTAAAACAGGACTAAATCTAAGCAAATAATTAAGAATCAGATACACGAATGAAATAGATAGCATTATAACATTCGCTAACAAATAAATAACATTTTTTGGGGTATAATATACAACATTTTTGATTCTCAACGAAATTGCACACATTATGATTGAATCTCACAAATTAGAGGGCCTGACATTTCGATCCTAGCAGGACCTTTGAGAAAGGTCCTGCTAGGGTCGAAACGTCAGGCCCTCTGATTTGAGATTGATGTATTGCAGGTCATTTCAGTCAGTGAGCAGTTTGCAACAGTTTTTAATAATTATTAAATTATGATTGAAGTAGAACATTCAAACGGAAAAATCAACAGGAATTAAAAATATATTTTTATATAGGCCCCCTATTCAATTAAATTTAATTAAATTCAATTCAATGTGGTTTATTTCAATCCAGCATCGCAGAAATGCAATGTATTTTACAGTGAATATAGAGTACAAAAATAGCTAATACAAATATTATACAGATAACGCTGCTTGCATCAAAGACAAGAGTGTTGTTCGTTTCCGATGCAGTCGTTGTTGTCAAGTTCGCGTGCTTTTCCGTCGGTTGTGGCTCCTGTCTTGTCGATAATTATCATCCCCCCAAAAAACAGCAACACAAACAACGTAATGGTGCAAAAACTGCTGACTTCGATGGCCAGAATTCCGATCTCACACCAACAAAAATGAATGGGCCCGACGCTTCGATCTGAGCAGAATCTTGCAGAATGATACAATTTGTGGTTTTAATATTCCGCTGTATGGAAGACGATGCTGCTTTCTTGGAAAATTGGATGGGTAACTAATACAAACAACACTCGCAAAGACCTGTTGACTATTTTGGGAAGGCCGCCATCTAAGGGCTGGATAGCTCAGATGGCACCATCTTTACAGCGCCGGTATACGCAAAACCAGAGGTCTCTGGTTCAAGTTCCGGTCCGGTCACCTCTTTTCTAAGTCTTTCCCGTTCATCGGCAAACACCATATAGTTGACTATTCGGGAAGACCGCCATCTGAAGGGCTGGATGGCTCCGATGTTAAGAGATCTGGTTTTGGGATAAAGGCCTTCAGGATTCGGTACAATAGCACAGAGTAGAGTTTCAATGATGCTTGTGATATCTTGTCTGGGTTGTATCGATTTCAGTAAACCAGACGTCTCGGGTTCGATTCGTTACGCTAATGGTTCCAGATTCAAATGCAGTTGTATTTTTTTTTTATATATTATTATCATTAATTTTTGGAAATGTCCCCTTTTTGATTAAAAAAGGTTTGAATTTTGCAGGGAAAGAGGTGATTACTCAGTACTTTTGCCAAAAAATGTTGCAAACTGCTTACTTACTAAAATGACCAAAATTTAAAACATCGAGAAGAAGGAGGGTCTGACGTTTCGATCCTAGCAGGACCTTTCTCAAAGGTTCTGCCATAGGTATTGCAAACTGCTTACTGACTAAAATTACCAAAATGCAAAAAATCTAAGATTAGGAAAGCCTGACGTTTCGATCCTAGCAGGACCTTTCTCAAAGGTCCTGCTAGGAATATTGCAAAATGCTTTTGACTAAAGTTACCAAAATGCAAAATATCAAAAATTAGTAGGGCATGACGTTTCGACCCTAGCAGGACCTTTCTCAAATATGAGAAAGGTCATGCTAGGATCGTCATGCCCTCCCATAATGTTTGCTGATGATGTATATAATTATTATTCAAGAGAAGAATTGCTTTGGCGTTTGTGCGAAGTTTTCGCTCTCGCGTGGCATGCAGCGTCACTTGAAGCTAGTAGCTATGAATGATCCATGGGAAGACCGTCGATTCGCAGTAAATAAATGATGTGACTCATTCCAAAGATTGGTAGCTGAGTATAGGGATCACACGGTAGTAATTATTCGCTTGCTGTCTGAGGTGCATGTAATCATTATATGTAAACCACATCACAAGACATGATACTCAAGACATGATACTCAAGACATGATACTCAAAACATGATACTCAAGACATGATACTCAAGACATGATACTCAAGACATGATACTCAAGACATGATACTCAAGACATGATACCCAAGACATGATACTCAAGACATGATACTCAAGACATGATACTCAAGACATGATACTCAAGACATGATACCCAAGACAGACAGTTGTTGAGGGGAAGTCACCAGGTTATAGACAGCAGAAAATGAGCTCGACTGTGATATTTATTGTAGAGACTCTTAAAGTCGTCTGCTCATAATATCCAGAGCATGGCACGGCCAAATTATTCTCAGTATTAACAGAATGATTTGAGCTTAGCACATGTGATACGGACTTCAACTTCAATGAAGGACCAGTAGAACGAACGCATTTATACGATGTGGAGGTATACTCGTAACTAATAACATCGGGAACTGCATTATCATCATAAGTAGATTACTCTGTTCTTCAAATTAATTTCTCGTGCAAGAGGCGCGTGTTGGTGTTTTTTCTGAGATAATTAAAACAAGAATCCTCAATACGGGTTTTCCCCCATTAATCCCGTTAAGTCGCGAGGGCTTTCATTTCCACCTATACGCGAAGATTACTTTCTCGTTTACAGCTCGTGGGCCGCGTACAAGGAAAGAAAAGAGACGGCGCAATTATTCGATCATTTCTTGAAGATAAATCTCCACTCTCCGTGTTTTTCTCTCCCGCTCTTTCTCGTCTCTCTCATGCCCTCCTCTCTCTCTCACTCTTGCCCTCCCCTCTCTCCCCCTCTCTATCCCTCTCCCTCTCTATCTCCCTCCCCTCTCTCCCTCTATCTATCTCCCTCCTCTATAGTATCCACCTCTCTCTCTATCTCCCTCCCCTCTCTCCCTCTATCTATCTCCCTCCTCTATCCACCTCTCTCTCTCTCCATCTCTCTCTCTATCTCCCTCCCCTTTCTCCCTCTATCTATGTCCCTCCTCTATCCACCTCTCTCTCTCCACCTCTCTCTCTATCTCCCTCCCCTCTCTCCCTCTCTCTATCCCCCTCCTCTATCCACCTCTCTCTCCACCTCTCTCTCTCTATCTCCCTCCTCTCTCTCCCTCTCTCTATCTCCCTCCTCTATCCACCTCTCTCTCCACCTCTCTCTCTATCTCCCTCCTCTCTCTCCCTCTCTCTATCTCCCTCCTCTATCCACCTCTCTCTCTCAGTCCACCTCTCTCTCTATCTCTCCACCTCTCTCTCTATCTCCTCTATCTCCTTCCCCTTTCTCTCCTCTCTCTTCCTCTAGCTCCCTCCCCCTCTCGCTCCCCTCCCTCCCCTCTCTCTATCTCGACCCCTCCCCTCTTTCCTTCTCTATATATCTCCCTCCCCCTCTCTCCCCCTCTCTCCCCCTCCCCTCTCTCTCCCCTTCTCCCTCTCTCCCTCCCCTCTCTTTCTCTCCCCCTCTCTCTCCTTCCCCCCTCTCTCTCCCTCTCTCTCCCTCTCGGCTCTATCTCCCTCCCCTCTCTCTCTCCCCCCTCTCTCTCTCCCTCTCTCTATCTCCCTGCCCTCTCCCCCTCTCTCCTTCCTATATATTTTCCCTCTCTCCCCTCTCTCTCTAGTCCCTTCTCTATCTCCGTCCCTAACCATCTCTCTCCACTCTCTCACTCTCTCTATCTCACTCCATCGATCTCTCCACCCTCTCTCTCTGTCATCAAATTGTTGCAATTTCTAAACAAACTGAGTTGACCCTTGTCTGCAATTCGTGTGACCTCACTCTGTGCGTTAACGACGCTCAAATTAAAATGAAGGGACCAGCCCTTCGTAGCATTCGATGAAAAACACAGATTCCCAATTATAATCGAATGTTATAAGAACGAGCAATTTTGTGGTTTTTTTTCTAGAATCCTCATGGTGACTTACGGTCTTGGATGCTGTACTTCTACAAAAATCTTCACTCAAACATCGACAAATAGTTTTTATCTCGCGAGATAAGAATAAATCCATTTTTCGTAATACACGTTGAAAGCTGCCTCCACAAACAAGCCGATGACTGTTTCGAATTACATTGACCCCATGGACGTATATGTACGCATGTACGAGTACATTAATATGCAGATCTGTGGCGGTTACGACACTAATCAGTCGTCCATAGTCGGTTAAAAAACTTATGAGGGCGCTAATTAGGAATCCAACCGAAACTGTGCAGGAAGTGTTTTGCAACAGTTTTCTTGTTGAAGCAATGTGTACAGAAATCGGCGAAAATCGCTGACTTTAAAATGACCAAAATGCAATCTTCAAAAAATATGTAGATAAACTCGAGGGCCTGACGTTTCCAGCCCAGTAAGAGCTTTCTCCAAGGCAGATTTTCGATATTTATTTAGTAATTATTTTATGCACAATGGTGCAAACTGCTCATGACTAAAATGACCCAAAAGTGAATATCAGAAAATTAGGAGGGCCTGACGTTTCGATCCTAGCAGGACCTTTCTCAAAGGCAGAAGGACAGGGACAAAACAAATACGAAAGGGGCGGAGTAACAGGGGCATGGATGACAGACAGAGGACAAAGGGGGTATAAGGGTGAGATCAAAGGGTAGGGCAGGGGTTTGGGTAGGGATGTATTTTTTTTCGCGATATCAAGGGTTTTTGTTTTTTTATCAATGCCGGCATAATACCTTCAGCCATCTTGTCCTCTCCGGCGACCCGAGAAGATTATGTTTCGAGACCGCAGGTGGTTATTTCGTAACCGTGTTTCGGGCGTGAATCACCGTCGCGAATTCAGACCGCGATCGATGGCTCTTGTGGATGAATCACTGCGCCCGACCTTTGACCTACCCCAGAGTCGTGTGTGGCCTCGCGTCGAGTCGCCCGTCGAATCGATCGACGACCGGCGCGATCGACGAACGGCGCTCGCGTGGCGGTACGGTGGGGGTTTTCCCGGCGACTTCCCTCCCCCAAATAGTATATAGCGCCTCGACGCAAGGCTACGGGCGAGAGGGGTGAATGGTGGGTGGGGCGGGGAGAAGGTTTTTTTTTTTGGGGGGGGGCCTTTCTAGACATCATCCTGACTCACGTGGTGATCAGGTCGTCATTATGAATGCGGCCGGGCGCCGGGTTGCCATGGTAAAACAAAAAATGGCTCCTCCTTTTTCTATAGGGTGAGTCACGGGCGGTTGCCGTGGTTACCGGCTTTTAAGAATGGGCAGGGAGAGGAGTCGAGGTGGAACATGATTGGTGGATGGGTATAGGCAGGAGGAGGGGCGGATCGAGGAGGCTGGGGAAGGGGGGGGGACACGGGGATATAATGCATCGGAATTAATCCTGGAATTCAGTCGCATCGCGATGGGATATATACGGACAGTATTCGCAAGCAGTGAATAATTATGTATACACAGAAAACATCATCATTCTTTTTGAAAGGGATCCCTCGAATTTGCATTTTCTTTTTTCGGTATTTCTGAGCAGTCAAAACAAGTGTCTCAATTTCAATTTCAATTTCAATTCCTCAGTCGAGCACAGAAACCATTCTCATGGCAGAATTATTAATCGTAGACGATGTTTTGCCTCGTGTCTACTTTCGCTGGCATCGATTGTATGTCCTATATAATACTTGTCCGTGTGCTGTACCGGTACATGTTCTTAGGGAAACGTTGTCATCATAGTGGGCATCTAATCCCGATACCTATTGCTGTGCCGAATATTTGATTTTGTGTCTAAAAAGGTGTATTCTTTTATGGGAGTCACTCGTCTGTATAAAGATAAGACTTGAAGGTTTGCATTGTGGATATCAGAGCCACACTCCTTAAATATTAAGAGCTACATATGGTGTCATCGCAAATTAACCTTCCACCTATAGTATTTCTGCCATGCAAACCTTCAAGTCTTATCTGAGTTACCGGCTCTTTTCAGAGCCAAACTCCTTTTTGAAGGAGAAGTGCTACATGCATGGTGTCACCGCAAACCTTCCACACCTATATTTCAACCGTGCAAACCTTCAAGTCTTATCTCGTCTGAGTTATTTTCGGAGCCACACTCCTTCTTGAAAGAGACGTGTTACACGGTGTCACCGCAAACCTTCCACTTCGTCTGTATAATCACATACTGTGATACAGATCTCGGCGCATACATGATTCTCCATTGAAATACAGCAGATGATGATGAGCCTATACCGTAAAAACGACAACCACCGTAATCAGCCTCTCGTAAAAAGAAAAAAGAAAATCATGAGGATTGGCATACGGCGAGAGGGGACCATAAAATTGAATTTGAAAATTTGGCAAATTGAAACCTGTCGGGGTTTTTTACCCAGCACGTGTTAAGATTTCGTGGATACGAATCGATTTTGTTTCGGACATCTGAACTGACTTGCAGTTGCCTCTGGGCGCCAAATGTGAGGATTTGGCCAAAAAAAAAATCTACCGTAGTTCCAGAGTCGTCAGTGGAAGCTTAGAATGCGGTTCTCCCTTCTGCCCTATCAATCTGAATTCACTTTGCGCGTAAATGCCCTTCCCCTCTCGCTCCCCTTGGCAGATGCTCGAGGGAGAAGCGGAGAAAATGATTCAATTTAATTTGTCTCCACTGACCACGGAAGGGGAGAGAAGGGGAGAGAGAGAGGTGGAGGGGGAGGGAGGGACGGAGGGAGAGAGAGAGAGGGAGAGAGGGAGGGGGAAGGGGAGGGAGGGATAGAGATAGGGAGAGGGAGAGGGAGAGGGAGAGGGAGAGGGAGAGGGAGATCAGGGAGAGGGAGAGGGGGAGGAGAGGGGGAAAGGGGAGGGAGAGAGAGAGAGGGAGGGCGAGAGAGAGGGGGAGAGAGAATTGGGAGTAGAAGGAGAGACATAGAGAGAGATAGAGAGGGGAGAGTGGGAAAAGTGGGACAGACATAGAGAGAGGGGGAGAGAGAGGGGAGGGGATGGAGAGAGATAGAACAAGTGAGAGGGGGATACTAGAGGGAGAGAGAGGGAGAGAGGGGATGGAGAGAGGGGATAAGGGGGAGTGGGGAGGAGAGGGGAGAGGGAGAGGGAGAGGGGTACGTGAGACAGAGACGTGGAAAGAGTGAGAGAAAGCAGAAATAGGCCGAGAGTTAGAGAAAGGGAGGAGGGTGAGAGAGACGGAAAGAGGAGAGGGGGAGAGAAAGGGGAGGGAGGAGTCTGAGACAGCGGAGGAGACGGCGAAAAGAACAAAAACCACCCAGAGACTGGAAAGCACTTAGATCGTCAAGGCATGCGCATGACCCACCTACGGCATCCCCCTAGGTACTTTTGTGCCGAGGCCTCATGCTTTCCAATTTGAAGCTGCCAATACTGTACTTCTCATCCAATTTAGTGTCCCACAGAATGGATGTTACACAGATTGAGATTGGAAAGACCAACGGCGCGAGCTGATCACGAGTGGCTTTCGAACAAAATGCAACAAACTTAAAGGTCCTATATGTACCACATCGGTAAAGGTCAAAAGATTGCCACACTAGTGTGTTCCAACATTAAACAAAAAAATACTGCGAAGGTTTTAGCTCAAAATAATGGTAATCTGAGAAAGTAGAAAAATGTACAATAACCGTCACGGTTTAAGCACCAGCCTGCAGCGTAAGAAATAGTTTATTACTCGCGAGTAATAATAAAACTATTTGTGGATGTTTGAGTGAGGATTTTTCGAGTACAGCATCACAGACCGTAAGATTTCAACACGTGGATTCTATCACGACCGTCTACAAACTGTGTAAATAAGAGGGAAATAATTATGTGGACATCGATGTTTTCCGATCTTCCCAATGTATATGTATTGGCCTTTAACTCTAATCGGCGCGATAGGACGACCCAAAAACATCTCGAGACAATAAGGCATGGACGACCTCTTGTCAACCTCGTCCGCACTGCCCTGGGAATGGCAAGCGTGAACGATCCCACTTTGCGAGACTAAAAAAATGTGAGAGTGAGCCTAATTGCTCCATTATGATGGAATACCCCAAAGACAAGCGCGCTGTAAATCTTCCGGGCTACTGCCACGCTGCCTGACACAAACAAAAATGTATAGGGGGAAAAAACACGAAGAAGGAAAAGTAGATTTAAATGGAGGGTTTGCAAAGGCCATTTGAAAAGTTCACAATTTCCAGACATTCCAAAATAAAGTGAGAAATTAAACATGAAATAAGTCAATTTTGTAATTACATCTGAGGCGTTTGAAATACAAATAAGAATAGGATTGTAATGTATTTTTATTTTATTCTCAATTAAACAAAAACAGAGGAAAAATTCATTGGGAACCTTGGAGAAATTTATAAAAAGAAGAAAACTTTGACAGGACTGAGCTATTTGAGATGGTATTAAAAGCGCTGGTATGCGCAAAAGCAGAAGTATTGGGTTCAAATCCCGGTCCAGTCAATGTTTTCTTTGCCATTTTTTTAATTCATCTTTCATTTAAAAACAAACAAGCAAATAAACAATGGAAAAACTGAGTGGGAACTTTTGAACAACAGTCTCCTGAAGACGAGCAGAGTACACTGTTCGAAACGTCGGGTTCCTCCGGTTCTTTTCAGAACCACACTTACTCACAAAGGGAAATTTACATGGTGTCTCCGCAAACCCAATTATCCTGCTATTCTCACCATGCAAACCTCATTTAACTTTTGAACAAATTGAAAAATTGGCAAAGAAAACTTCGACTGGACCGGGACTTGAACCCGAGACCTCTGGCTTTACGTACCACAGCGCTCTGACCATCCAGGCCTTTTATTTTGAGATCTCTTTCCCCCAGAATTTTTTTTTACAGAGGTTTTTATTGTGGAATTACGGCAATCTTTTGTCATATTATTTCCCCCTTCAAACCATCACTTGTTCGTTCACAGATGAAACGTCGACAGCACTTGGTTCTGACTCGTAGCAGGCATGATGGCGCCCTCTTCCTGGTTGCTACTGGTAACCGTGCTACTGCTCGCCGTGCCCACGGCGCCAAGTAAGTCGGTCAAAGGTCACGACACCACCCTGACGTGTGGCTCTAAAAAGAGCCGGTAACTCAACGTTTCGGGTAATGTGTACTCTGCCCAGTCGTCAGACGACTGTCTCCTGACGACGGGCAGAGTACACACTATCCGAAACGTTGAGTTACCGGCTCAGTTTAGCCACACTCCTCGAAAGAGAGGTCCGAGGTCCACTTAGTTTTTCCTCCATGTAGCCCAATTCCTTCACGTCTTATCCACCCTGACGAGATTCCATTTGACCCATTGTCCTCAATGGGCACTTCCGTATCCAAACTCGTGGGAGCTGTTTCGACTAATCGCCGAAGCGATTAGATCGGTACAAGACTTTTCGGTTGTTGCAGTTGGGCAAAAAATGTCTTTGCGCCAGTTATGGTATGGCGCCCTCTTGTGGCTTGATTTCATTTCGTCTGCACCTCGTGTGTGAACTGTGATATTCACTGATAGAATCTATCTCGTTCCATCTCCCCGCGTTACTCTAGCCAAAGTCAAATAATAATTAAGTAGGGGGCCTATAGGATACACCAGTAGAATAGTGACCCCAAAAATCAAAGTCGACAAGACATTATTTGATTTTTCATTTAGGCATAGCATAATGCAGTTTCGCCCGAAACAAGGCTATGGGCTAAAGCCACGCCTGGGTTAAGGATCAAGGAAGGAAGGAGAGATCGAGGGAGGAACTCAGGAAGCTGGAGATAGAAATTGAAATTCCTTGTAAAACGGGCAAGATGATAAGGTGGGAAAGGAATTCCAAAGAGAAGCAGCAACCGATTTCAAGGTAAGTTGCGTAAGTTACGCAACGTCAAATGTTGCGTAAGTCTTGGGCCACAATGGCTCTTTTGTGCAGTATTTAGAAAAGGCAGCAAAATGAAGCATTTTGAAGTTTCGTGAAATCGGCTTCAGAACATTGAATTCAGAATATCAGATTCTGTTCCTACGAAGCAACCCTATACAGGTATTCGTGACGAAATGCAGCTCAAACTGTTTTCCACCCTTCTCGTGTGCTATGCCGACAGAAGACGGATATAAGAGTGCGCCCAGGCTTAGGAAGCAGAGCAGACGAATTCGTCGGACGTACACGACCTACAACACGTACAACACTTACCCCTCGGGAACCCACGGAAAAGGTACGTACGGGTGCTGCCCACGAGGCGCGTAACGCCGTGCCACGCGCGCGTGCTCACGCCACGTGACACACGCGTGAAGCAAGGCGGCGCGCGCGTAAAGCCACGTCACGTGTGCGTCATCCTGCCACGTGGGGCCGGTGCGCACAGTGCACTCCATCGTGGTGCGTGCGTCATGTGCACTCGATCCACCTGTAGAGAGCTCTAGCTCTGTAGAGATTTTTTTCAGTCACAGTTGTGCCGACAGACCGGCCTGGCAAACGATGTCAGCCCTCATCCGCGCTTAGATCCCCCCCGACGACTACCCAATCGAGGGAATGAATGAATGAATAAAATGAATGTTCAATTCACGCAGATGTATAACGGGGAACGCGTGCCTTCGAGTCGTCTTGATGTGATCCAATGGAAATACTCAGATTCGATATTTGCATGAGCTTCCGCGAATTTGGACCGCTCCTGCAGACATGCTGATTTGCCTTTGGTGGTCAAGTGACGTCATGTGAGAAACCTCTATGAATATGCTATTTATAGAAAACTGTATGACTATCCTAACAAGTGGTTGTTACGCCCGTCTTTCTCACCTTCCCTCCTCTCCCTCTCTCCCTCCCTCTCTCACTCTCTCCCTTTCTCTCTCCCCTCTTCCCCTCCCTCTCTCCCTTTCTCCACCTCTCGCCTTCCCTCACCCCTCTCTCACTCTCTCTCTTTCTTTCTCCCCCTCTTCCCCCTCTCTCCCTGTCTCCACCTCTCGCCTTCCCTCACCCCTCTCTCACTCTCTCACTTTCCCCTCCCTCTCACCCTCTCTCACTCTCTCACTTTCCCCTCCCTCTCACCATTCATCTCCTCCGTACAGGGCTGACCTGGTGGCAGATCACACTCATCATAGGCGGCATTCTCTTCGCCTTCCTGCTCCTCTACGTCTGCGTCCGGATGTGTCGCAACAGCGAGCCCCAGTCGGACACACCCGGCATCGATGCCGCCCGCGACCGCATCCAGCTGCGCGACCACCACACCATCAACCACTTCCCCCCGCCAGCGGTGGCCGCCAGCTACGGCCCGCCCGGGCCCGCCGCCGCCACCAACGGCCACCCGGTGGCCGCCTACCGTCCCGTGGCGGCCGTGCCCCCGCCCAGCTACGACGACGCCCTGGTCATCCCGACCAAGTCGGGCACGGGGGACGACTTCCCGGACCAGTGGCAGGACCAGCCGGTCATTGACCGCAAGGACTTCGGAGTCCTCTAAGGCCGGGCCCATGCACCACACCCCTCCGTCACTCCAAAACTGACAGAAATGTGTCGGGCTCTTTGATACAGTTTGGAGTCTTTTGTCTTTTCAGAGCGGACCATCTTCGTCAAAACCGAAGACATAGCCTATACCATGTTCATGTCTGACGCACTCATAATGGGAGAAGTGTGAGATACAGCCGCAGCCTGAGCCGCGGGTTTTGGAGAAAAAAAGTCGTGTGGATTTGACCAACAATCCTCTTTGCCTTGTGGTTGCTATCACCGAGGTCGGGTCATTGACCTCTTGCACTGACGCGACGTCACTGTGCCGCCATCTTTGATGATACAAAGGCCGCGTCCAAAAACACTGCGTTGTTTTGCAGTCACCATCATGCTGCTGCACTGCATGTAAAGGGGGCCACTTGAGTTGCAACAAAGGACAATGTGTCGCAATTCATCCCTAAGCATCTGACAAATTGGAGGGAGGGTCGAAGAATTTCTTTTGGAAGATTGCCTGGATTCAGTTGCCTGCTAATTGGCCTTAATAACTATGACGGATCGTTATTAAGGCCGCTTTAGCAACAATTAAGCGATGCTCTCCTTTGGTATCCAGAAGAGGGCGCCCTACTCAGATGAAGTCATGCGCATAAGGTCGGTCAGGGAAAATTTGAAATGTTCTCGTTGTTCTGTTATGTTGTCCGCGGTACGGATGATTATTATGGCCTTACGATTGTGATCGAGACGTTGGGGGCGTTTTCCATTTTTTTACAACTAGAAAGTGAGAGGTGCATTGAATTAATGTCAATTTTTTTACGACTTTCGATACGAAAGAGTGACTGCCTCTCTATCCGTCGGTAGTGTAAGTCATTAGTGATAGTCATTAGTGATGACGACAGTAGTGATGACGTAAGCATAAAGTGAACCAAAAGAGCCATCGCGAACGAAAGAAGCGGACCAACTCTGACTGAACGTTGGGGGCAGCAGACTGGGATCGCAGTCATTATCTCGAAGGCAATGCAATAGTTCAATAGTTCATGGCCCTCAGATTATTATAAGAGCCTATGTAAGCCGCTATCTAGTATATCCACAGGCTTATGAAATGAATCCGGAAAGGGCTTATTCGTGGGTTCCAAGACCAGATTTCGAGCTGGACTTTAGATTTGGCTCCGAAGTATAAGCCGGGTGCGTCAAAGAGAAGTTCTTGGTAACGCATTCAAATGAGATTTGAAGGTTTTCATGGTGAGGCTGGCATAAGGAGTAGGTTTGCGGTGGCACCATGTAAAATTATCTTTTGTGAGTAAGTGTGGTTCTGAAAAGAACCGGAGGAACTCGACGTTTCGAACAGTATACTCTGTGTTCGTCTTGAGAAGACTCCTGAGACTCCTGAAGACGAACTGAGTTCGAAACGTCGAGTTCTTCCGATTCTTTTCAGAACCCCACTTACTCACAAAAGAGAGAATTGTACCTGGTGTCACCGCAAACCTACCCCTTCAACGGATTCAAGGCAAAAAACATGGTTTGTTTTGAGCGCCACGAACTCCAAGGCTGGGGTAAACAATCACAATCAGTGCGTTTAGCGTGAAAGCCTACGTTTTATATACACCAGGACATCTTGACATTGAAAGTATTGCTTGATTAAAACTCGTCCAGAGGATAAATAGTGCGTAGAGATACCAGTACATGTAGTTGAAATCATTAATAAGCACCCTTCACTAAAACTTCTCGATGAACTGAAAAATGGCGCATAACGACTAAACATGTTGAGAAGAGGTTGAACTTTCGTAGCGACCACTACTCCAAGGCAGATGCATCTGATAAGGTAGTTGGCACTACGAAAGCTCCTACACTATTCTCAACGGGTTATAATCTTTGAGTGTTTCCTTAAAGGTACAGGGTACACCAATTGCAAAGGTCAAAGAATCGCTTCCATACCTTGTCAAACTCAACGTATAGGCCTACATAAACTAACGGAGCTGCGAAACCATGTCACGAGTTGAGACGAGTTGAAACGAAATTAAAGACTAACCTCTTTCAGACATCGAGGGTGGTATTTTCCAACGATCGCTCCGCGGAGCTTAATGAGTTCGATATAATAATGATATTAGCTCCACTTCTCTTTTAACAAAAAAAGAAGAAGAATTCAGAAATGTCCGGAAATTGGAAATGTCCGGAAACTGGGCAGTTGGTGTACCCGCGTTATAGAATGCAAGTCATGGATGACCAGTGATCTCATTCATCAATGCATGCATGGATCGCATTCACAAAAGCAGAAATGAAAACGAAGAAACGGAAACGAACAAAGTTACTGGTACAGATTCAGAACTAATGTATGGGTTTTTTTATGCTGGTATACAACACTGTTGTGGAAGTATGTTTATGAGTTTCGCGGTTTTAATTGTTCCTGATTTGAGATTTGGAATTACCAGACTTTCCCTTTTCCAATGACTGTAAATAGAAATATAAATCATGAGCTGGTGATCTTTTTTATAATTATACACTACTATTTTGCTTATAAATTCGCAGTTAATCTGCTGCATGTGTGTGTTTCCGATGGGGTTGATTTTGGGGTGAATTGCGAAAGGCAGTCTTCCACGGTAGAGGGCGCTGTCGCGAAGGCGTTTGTCGTGTATTATAAGTGGACACGATCAAGGATATGATTTTGAGGAAATATACTGGGAAGGGCATTTGTTATTGAGGTATTTAAGTTATTGTTTCTTGTTCATGCACAGTCAATGTCATTGTGTTATAACCACCATGAGTTCTGCTTATCGTGTCAATAAAAATGTGCGTGAGTAAAGATCTCGACAGCCATTGGAGTCGAACATCATCTGTCAATAAAAGCTTAGGCTTCTGTCAGCAAAGAATCATTGAATGGCGAGTACAAATAATTATGTCACCGTTGGCTGAAAACAGCGCCATCTATCGGCTTGTTTGATCACAGCGCCCTCAATGTCAGGTTGCAGTAGATTCGCTGACTGAGATTTCACACCTCTTCACCGCTACATGCAGTGCCCACTAACAGCTCGCTCGCATCATATACACCGACCAATGACGATAATGCCTCGATCCGTCCAGCAGCGCTTCATAATGGCGGTTCTGAAGGGCGCCACCATGCGTCAGCGTGGCACGTTTGACGAGATCGGAAGTGCGTCATCACAATAATACCCACTGCTTATAAATGGATGCGGCCTCTCATGTACCCACATCTATGTAGGATGCTTGCAAACAGGCAAGATCATTACTGCACACATGCATGTCACAGTGTGAGACTGTGACGTCCAACTCCCCACATATCGGTAATGCATGACTTCCGGGCCCGCCCCCCACGGCTCTTACAGGTGCTGTACAAGGAGGGCCGGAAAAGGGCGAGCACTATACGGAACGCTGAGTGGACAATAATTGTCCATCCTGTGTTTTGCACTAAGGGGACCCCCCATAGCCTGGCTACCTGTCAGCACAGGGTAGGGCCCCCTATACCTAGTCTATATACGGCAAACGGACTAGGGCCAGACGCAACGAGCCAGGCTACCATGCGTGACTAACGCGCCAACTCGTGGAAAAGTGACTGTATGCGGGGACGCGCGTTCGTACGGTACGTAGCCTGGCGAGCCATACGTTCCGGCTCAGTGTCGCCCGCGCCACTCCATCCAACAACGCCAGTCCGGGACCCCGCGCTCCGTCTGGCCTCCGAGCTATCCGCGAGCAACTTCTCGCCGCCCGCGTGACGGTCATTGGAACGAGTTCAAGAACAATGCGATATGGATTCACGACTCGCGTCGAGGAGAAAACCCCGTTTTGTTGTGAGGCAAATAATGGCGAGCTAAATATTCCCACGCAGACGAACATAGACCGAACCGTGGTTATATGGGGAAACTTTGGGGGATAAATTGGCCGAACGTTGGTAGCCGACTATTCTGTTCGGTGCTTAACAGATTGCCCGGTATTGCTGAGGATATCACTGCAGGTAAGCACCGCCGCTAATAGAGAGAACCAAATCCAGATTTCGCCGGGCAATCCCTATTTTTTGTTCGGGGGGGGGGGGGTACAGAGAAGAATGTGTGTGCTTCATCAGATTTGGATAAGATTTGTTGAAGGTTTGCGTGGTGGAAGTCCAGAGTGGAAGGTTTGCGGTGACATCATATATCATCTCTTAAGAGAAGGAGTATGACTCTGAAAAGATCCGGTAACTTAACCTATATGGGATAGATATAAGATTTGAAGGTTTGAATCATGGTGGAAATACCAAGTAGGAGGTATGCATCGACGCCATGTACCTCATCTCTTAAGAGAAGGTGTATGGCTCTGAAAAGAGCCGGTAAACCATTTACATCATCTCTTAAGAGAAGGTGTATGGCTCTGAAAAGAGCCGGTAAACCATGTACATCATCTCTTTAGAGAAAGAGTATGTCTCTGAAAAGAGCCGGTATCTCAACGTTTCGGTCACTGTGTAGACTGTATAATACTCTGCCCGTCGTCAGACGAGTCTCCTGACGACGGGCAGAGTACACCCTACCCGAAACGTTGAGTTACCGGCTCTTTTCAGACCCCTACTCTTTCTCTGAAGAGATGATAACACATGGTGTCACCGCAAACCCTCCCACTTTATTGGATTTGGGCGGTAATTTATTAGCTCCCTTTTTTTCTTTCTTGCAGATTTCGGCTCGAGTTGAAGCCTGTCGGTGCCGAAGCTGGTCGCATCACAGACCGTGCGCAAGGGACTAATATCACATCATGCCCTGGCACAGTAGGTATCCCCCCAAAAAAAAAAAATGCCTGATGACTTCCACGACCCAAAATGTAGAATGAAACTGCAGCCGATTTCAAGAAACTTCAAAATGTTGCGTACGCATCAAACTTACGCAACATTTTGTGCCTTTGGTGAAAAGAGTCTAGTCTTTGTGCTGCAAGACTTACGCGATTTTGTCATTCAATCGATCTGAAATCGATCTTGTGTACTTCGTTAATTCTATGCGCTTCAAAGATAAACCGTTGGGCGTGTTCCACACTCAACCTAGCACAGATGAAGCGATGCCTTGCGCCGAGGATAACAAACAAAATAATGGTATTTTCTGTTGATAATCAAGAATGGTATTCAGGTAGAAGGTTCGAGGTGACACCATGCAGCATTTCTCTTTCAAGAAGGGGGTGTGACTCTGAAAAGAGCCGGTAACTCAACGTTTCGTGTAGTGTGTATACTCTCCCCGTCGTCAGAAGAATGGTATAGGGGAATAACATCACTGGCCCAAGCCCGCCTGGCTCATCACCGTGGGATCAGCGCTCGATTTCACCAAACTCATCGTAACTTACGATCAATCTTACGAAGGCTTAGGCTCGGGGTTAGGCTTCGGTCATAATTATCTTACTCGTTATAAATATCATAGGCATCTAGAAACAAGCGTTTGGCTCAAGTTTCTTGGGGAATAGCCTGTACCTATAATTAAGCCAACAGACTTTCAAATTCGGAAACAAACCACAACTTGGATTTTCGGGTTTTGCCAGACGGAGACGAAGCCTGAGCCCGAGCCTAAGCCTTCATTTCGTAAAGGGCCACATAAACCATCCAACCGATTACAATGTATACGAGGGGTTATCCATCGTAAGTCGAGTTACGATGCATCGTAAGTCTTTGTGAAATCGACCCTGGAAGGCCTTTATTATTTAGTATAACCATGGAGAACCCCTTCATCCTCCATAGTATAACTGCCATCGTGGCAGTCCCCCACAGGCCTGTGCATAACGAAGACATCAAGTCAAGTCGAGTCAAGGAGATTGTATCCATCTCATGCAGAAACCGCCCCCAAGTGTTTGTGCACGAGGGTGAATATCATAGCAAGAGGAAAGGACAGAGGCTCAGTTCTTGAGCCGACTATCCCACAGGAAGCGGATGACTGCGTTTTAATCAGCGGGACTTTGAAGCTGGGGTCACACACGGGTGGGGTGTCACACCCCCCCCCCCGACAAACGAACAGCCAACCCCAGCTGGTTAGATCCTTCATTCATAGGCCGTTTTACGAATGAAGGCTTAGCCTCGGGCTTAGGCTTCGGTCATGTGACTCGTTACAATGTCTAAAAAGCGTTTGACCCCAGTTTCTTGGGGAATACTCTGTACCTATCGAGCCAACAAACCTTCAAATTCGGAAACAAACCACAACCTGGATTTTCAGGTTTTGTCAGACGGAGACGAAGCCTGAGCCCGAGCCTAAGCCTTCATTTTGAAAACGGCCATAATAATCGCACAAACGTTAAGGTTTTTTCCGGGGGCTCTTGCACTAAGGTATACGGTATTGGGATGTGTATAGACGCGATGCACATGTGGTCAAGGCCACTAATTTCATAGAGCCGCTTAGAAACATACAAATCCGCTAAGCATGAAAAGTCTCCCTTGTTGTCAGTGACTTTTGACTTGTATTCCACCATCTTTTGATTGCCTTTGCTTAGCATGAAACACGAGTGAGGTTTGGGTTGGCAAGGTGATCCTATTATGCATCATGACTTTATGCTAACGCATTTAATGTTGGTGCTTAAGCGGCTCTATAACTCTGGCCCTTGTTTCCATCAAGTGCTGAGATTTGGCTTCTATAGCATTGCACTGAAGATGAAACTATATCTTCTATTATCACTTCTTCGAATGATAGATTTTACGTGATGTTTGCGTCGAGGAGAATGTAATTCAATGAGGGTTTGCCCTGCTCGATGTGATAAACACTGAGTGCTCAGTGCTTTCCCCGGTACCTGATAAAAAACATTTCAGGCAGCTCGGGTGGGATTCGAACCCGCAACACCCGCTTTCTAGTGCAGACGTCTTAACCACTTGACCACCGAGCTGGTCGAGGTCATGTGGTGGATTCGAATATCGTATAGCGGCGGTATCGCGTTTCATCATAGAAATAACATTATATTTGCGTCAGGACAATGCAATTCAATGAGGGTTTGCCCTGCTCGATGTGATCAACACTGAGTGCTCAGTGCTTTGCCAGATGCCTGATAGGAAAAGTTCAGTCAGCTCAGGCGAGATTCGAACCCGCGACTCCTGCTTTCTAGTGCAGACGTCTTAACCTAATCAGAAATCACTTCACTTCGAATCACTTCAAAAATGATAAGCTCTGAACGCAGATAAAGCTAAACGCAGTCAACTGCGTACACATGAAACAAATACAACGACAGGATGCGTTTGGATTTCAAAAAAATCTTAATCTGGGGCATGTCCTCCCTTGGAAGTAATTATAGGAGGATAGGAAGTGATCAATTTCAAATACCGTTTCATCACCATGGGCTATATTAGACACCGGAAATAAAATGGCGTCAAATTGGCACAGCGCCCTCACTTGAAAACACAAATATTACCTGTTCTATTCGACCTCGCTACTGTCCGGCACAAAGTCCAACATTTGTTTGTTTTCAAACAAATGAAGGTAAAATTCACTGGGACCATTTGCATTCTTTAATTTGTATCTTTTTTTTTTTAATGGGACAAAATTTAAATTTATAAAAAAAATTGCCTTTAATCACAAAAAATGGTGTGATTCACAAGATCACTTTGACAACCCAAACTTCACTTTTGTTTAATACTGAGTGAAGAATAGTGGAACACAAGTCAAAATAATGCCAGCATAATGTGCATGCTTCGTAATTCTTGTTTTAATTTTGAAGAAAATGGAAAAGACAACTTTGACTGGACCGGGACTTGAACCCGAGACCTCTGTTTTTTTTTGCGTCCAAGAGCTCTCACCATCTAAGCCATCCAGCCCTCAGATGACGTCCTACCCAAAATAGTCAACTATAGTCTTCTGTAATCGGCGCAAACTCACTTTTCCCCTTTGGCTATCTATACGAGTGACTGACTCAGTGCGGCAGAAAACAAGGCCAACGATAAGCAGCAGGGGAACCGAAAGTGAGTCGTTGGGTGACGTCACGTGGAGCCACGTGACCAGCCATGAAGTCACTTGGGAGTACAACATCCCCTACACGGGACTATACGAGAAAAAAAATCGTTCACCCAAACGGGCGCGTTGGGCCCGTGCACAGTGATGAGCGCTCCATAGCCACCGCACCGCACATACCTATAGTGCACTGTGCCGCATAGCCAACGCGCTGGGTCACCAACGGCTGAGAGAAAAAATAGCCAGGACAAATTGGCATCGCTCAAACCTCGATCCCCTCTGCGGCCGAGCGCTTCGGGCTATCGGCCACCGATGCCAGGGAAGCCCAGCTTAGCACACTTACCCCGGTCAGCATGACGACAGGTAGGTCCGCCGCTTTTCATTGTGGCCGAGCAGCCTCTTCGCGTGCCGCCGTCGAAACCTCGCCCGAATGGAAATGGCGTACGCTTTGGTGCCCGTGATCTGGAGGAAAATACAAGCAATGGCGGAAGGGTTCATAATAATTATCATGCTTGATATTACTTGATACCGAGGGGCATTGTTTTTACGGTTATTTCGTTTTTTGAGGACTCTGATAATGCTGACTGGCGTGATCACGACCAAGTGATCGGAGATTAATCTCTCAAGAGAATCGTGTCAGCAAATTTGTTTCATTCGAGGGTTTGACATTTCGATCCTAGCAGGACCTTTATACGAAAAGCGCTTCCGTTCCTTTCAGATTGATCAGAATTGACATTTTCCATAGGCTCTTGACCTTTTCTATCGGCTCTTGAACTGTTTTCAATAGGCTCTGGACTTTTTTTCCATCAGATGTGGAGCTTTCCCAAAGACTCGGTGTCTTTTCCATAAGCTCTGGACCTTTTTCCGTAGGTTATGGACCTTTTCCATCGGCGCTGGACCTTCTCCATCGGCGCTGGACCTTTTCCATCGGCGCTGGACCTTTCCCATAGGCTCTGGACCTTTTCCAAAGGCTCTATCTTGACCTTTCCCGTAGGCTTTTGACCTTTTCCATAGGCTCAAAACCTTATCCATATGCTCGTGACCTTGTCCATAGGCTATGGACCTTTTCCGTAGGCTATGGACCTTTTCCGTAGGCGCTTGACCCTTTCCATATGAAATCCATTGTCAGTGTCTCTTTTCTTCCCCTTCCAGATTTATCGGAGTTCATCCCCTGGATCCTGGCCATCTTCTTCGTCCTCTTCCTGATCGCCTGCTGCTCCTGGCTCTACCGTTGCATCCAGAAATGCGACGACCAGTGCCCGGGCTTTCTGCCCACGCGCAGCCCCTACAACCCCAACTCCCCGGTCACGCCCTTCCAGAGCATCCGCCAGACCCGCAACTGCGAGAGCACGCGGCGCCTGACCTGCCGACGAGCCACGGAGGACGACGGCAGCGCCGCCGAGGCCGCGGCAGCGCCACCAACGGCGGGGGCCGGCGGCAGCTTCCTGTCCTCGGCCTCCGTGGTGCACTACCACGGCCAGAAGGCGCCGCCGTACGTCTCCTTCTCGGACCGGCCGCCGCCGCCCTCCTACGAGGAGGCGTGCAGCTCCGGAACAGCGCCCTCTGCCGCCGACACCGGCGGCGCCGCCGCCACGAACTCGCCCGAGCCGCAGCGACGAGAAGAGCGAGAGACCGAGTCCGTGGCGGTCATCGAGACTGGAAATATCGACGACAGTGATAGCGCAGCAGCAGCGGCGGCGGCGGCCAGGCCGACGGCTCCGCCTTCGACCACCACCGCCGCCGAAGTGGACACGCGGCCGGCTTCGATTCCGAATACCCGAGCCGGTTCGCTCGAGGAATCGGTGGCGATAGACAACCCGCAGGACGAGCCCCTGCTGAACGACGACGATGACGAGGACGACGATATGACGGACGTGGTCATCGAGACGTCCGCCCCGGCGCCTGGAGGGGAGACTACGAGACGGAGCAGCAGCGAAGTGTACCTTTAATGGCCCGTCGTGACGTGCAGGGTCACGTGTGGAAAAAACAAACCAACTGATGGATTCGGAATGCAGACCACCAAAATGGGCCTTAAACCCATAGCCCACTTGTAGTCAACTTCCGTGTACCAGACACAAAATTAACACAAACTGAATGTGCTTGGATTTAAAGAGATTTAAATCTAGTACACCTTTCCACTTTAAAACAGAGGGATGTGACGTCATCTGTTTCGTCACCATCATGGGCATGACACCCAAACCGCCAATTGGCGTCGAAATGGAACAGCGCCCTCACTCGTCCGACCTCATCTATTTGCCTTTCGGAGGGCTATTTATATACTGTCCAGCCCATAGTTTTGTTTACATGAGTGTGTGTGTCCGAAAAAAGGGGAACCGGTGGCACACTGGGTCGTTCGGTTCTGAACGGTGCTATGCGGTACCCTGCCTTGTCCCTGGGTAGGAGGCTCCCGTGCCTGTGCAGGAAGTGACAGTCAGCGCTGCGTTAGGTGTGCGTGCCAATGACGCATCGATCCCAAATTAGAACTCGCCTCTCGAAACGGGGGATGGGCACGTCGCTGACCCGTGTATCTATATACACCCATGCACACACTGGGTGCTGCCATCTTGTCTTGACTTTCCCATTCAACGAAGCAGAGAGACCGCCCCTTCGGCCTTGTCAACAGGGTCCGATTTTATAGAGACGTTTATGAAATGAAGGCTTAGGCTCGGGCTCAGGCTTCGTCTCCGTCTGACAAAACCTGAAAATCCAGGTCGTGGTTTGTTTCTGAATTTGAAGGTTTATTGCCTTGATATATAGGTACAGGGTATTCCCCAAGAAACTGGGGCCAAATGCTTGTTTTTAGACGCCTGTGATAATTATTATAATGAGCAAGAGAAATATGACCGAAGCCTACGCCCGAGCGTACAAAGGCTGGGTCCGCCATTTGCGAAGGTCAAAGAATCGCTTTCATATATATTTAGTCGAAGCCAACCTATACACAGAATGACACCTGTGTAAGTTCTGACTCAATCCGTCCATCATGCCACAATCAAAACCGTGGACACGAAATATCTCCGCGGAGCGATTGTTGGAAATTCAACTGTTTTCCTCTTTTCTCGAAAACGGAAGATTTCCGAGCGCTAATATTTCACGGAAGGCCATGATACCATGAAAAACTTCCCGGTGAGTAAATAAGCAATTTCTCAAATTGGGAATGTCCGGGAATTGGGCACTTTGCAAATGGTTTACACTCCCTTTAAAGCCCTACACAGCTGCATTGGTAAGATCGAACAACAGAAATGTTAACAGATTTTAAAAAACTCGAAGATGGTTATAGTAGAAACCTCGCACTTGCAAAATTGCATGAAATGTTGTATTTTTGGAGAAAAGAGTAAAATAAATCGTTTACGTCTCTTCGAGATTTAAACGTATTTTCGGAACAATTCATTGAATGCTGCATTTTCGCGAAACAAATGAAGCGATTTTCACTATTTTTTCGCGACTCGTTTGGCGGATTGAGCTGAAATGTTCACAGGTGTGCTATTTTATGCATATGTTGGATCAGACAACGTAGGGTTGCTATTCTTTGACCTCGACCAATGTTGTGCTATCCATTTTAGCCTGAAAATCGGCTTAGCGTAAAACAGATTACACACTGCCACACGATGCCAAAAATTGTTTACTTGGATTCCACTATCCTGGGCCTAATCCTAACAGAAAAGGAAGGGAAGGGGGAGATTATAGGAGAGACAAAAGAGATTTGGAGGTTTGCATTGTGGAAGTGCCAAGTGTAAGGTTTGCGGTGACACTACACTGATCTTATCAGGCGGAGTGTGGCTCTGAAAAGAGCCGGTAACTCAACGTTTCGGGTAGTGTGTACTCTGCCCGTCGTCAGAAGACTGAACAAAAAGAGATTTAAAGGATAAAATCAAAGGGAAGGGCGGGGAGGTAAGGTATGGGTCCAAATTAGTTACTATGGCAATAAGACAAGCCAGGCTTTTCGAAATCAAGTCCAGATGATTGGAGCACGCCCTCAACAGTCTGTTGATAATCACTCAGTAAAGCAGAATTGATAAGTCACACAGTAAGGGGAAGTCGACTGAGTTGCATGCTGCTCGACGCCGTAAGTTCCAAAAAGCTGGGAACGAGGTTGTAGGCTGTTTATGCATGGGGAAGCTTTGGGGGACTCAGGGGGAGGGGAACTGCGTCTGGTACCCAACCTCCGCTAAGTATGAACTTGTATACAGCCAGGGGGAAGCTTCAGGACTCTCGCTCACTCTCGCTCAATCTCGCTGACTCTCGTCCCCACGTCGACGGGGAGGCAGTTCGCGACGCGCCTCTTGCACTTCGCCACTCGATCGCCGCCCAAAAGCACGTGACAGGAAACGCCCAATTACCGCCACTGAGCTCTCTCATTGCACAGTCGCTCAGGTGGTATGAATATGCATGTCGTAAATCAGCCATTCGTGTTTTGAGCGACTTTCTTTTACATGGGAGTTGTAATTATGAATAAAGCTGAGTGATGCTATATATTTCGTTTGGCCTTTTATCTCATTCGCGTATGGCATCATAGTTTGGTAGTTACTGGCAGGGAAATTGCCAAATTTCAACAGGCCTGCTATGGACAACACTCACATAGTTTGGTAGTTACTGGCAGTGAAACTGCCAAATTTCAACAGGCCTGCTATGGACAACACTCACATAGTTTAGTAGTTACTGGCAGGGAATTACTGCCAAATTTCAACAGGCCTGCTATGGACAACACTCACATAGTTTGGTAGTTACTGGCAGTGAAACTGCCAAATTTCAACAGGCCTGCTATGCACAACACTCACATAGTTTGGTAGTTACTGGCAGGGAATTACTGCCAAATTTCAACAGGCCTGCTACGGACAACACTCACATAGTTTGGTAGTTACTGGCAGGGAATTACTGCCACATTTCAACAGGCCTGCTATGGACAACACTCACATAGTTTGGTAGTTACTGGCAGGGAATTACTGCCACATTTCAACAGGCCTGCTATAGACAACACTCACATAGTTTGGTAGTTACTGGCAGGGAAACTGCCAAATTTCAACAGGCCTGCTATGGACAACACTCACATAGTTTGGTAGTTGCTGGCAGTGAAACTGCCAAATTTCAACAGGCCTGCTATGCACAACACTCACATAGTTTGGTATACTGGCAGAGAATTACTGCCAAATTTCAACAGGCCTGCTATAGACAACACTCACATAGTTTGGTAGTTACTGGCAGGGAAATTGCCAAATTTCAACAGGCCTGCTATAGACAACACTCACGTTTGGTAGTTAGTGGCAGTGAACCTGCCAGACTTCAACGGGACAGGTGTAAGGGGAACAGGGCAACACCTGACGACTGTTGACTTATTTTAATTGATTTGGTGTGTGATTGCAAAGGGATTCAAGGAGTCCAGCAGTAGGTTGCTCATAATTATTTGCTAGTGAAATAAGATTTGAAGGTTTGCATCGTGAGAATAGCAAGATTAATAGGTTTGCGGTGGCACCATGTATAAATTCTCTTTTGTGAGTATGTGTGGTTCTGAAAAGAACCTGAGGAACTCGACGTTTCGAAGAGTGTACCGTCTGTTCGTCTTCAGGAGACTGTTGGATTTTGCTAGTGAAGTTATAAAACAGACAAAAAGTCAACAAAACCTCGATCATGTTGGACTCGGAGACGTCGGACTTATGAGCTCGCAAGGTGGTGTAGTGCACGTGCGAACACACGCACTGTACATGTACATGTGCCGCGTGTATACACACGAATACGTGCACTGCATGAGAGTGGATTTGCATGACAATGCAGTATTAGCCTGTCCAATGTGTATACGTTTTGGCTCGCTGACTTTTCTAGCAATAAAAACAGTTTGCGTAAGGCAAGACACACCCGGAAACAAGGTAAAACTTAACACAAAACAAGCGTTAGGTCCGGGGTTTTTTTTTCAAGGTTTTTCAAGTCTATAGAAAAGCAACGTAGAAGCAGTATGGTATGTTTGCCGTATAAGTGTGCATTCGCTGCACCACTGACAGAAATAAGCCAGTTTGTCCACGGTGTAAATAAATCCACTGAAGAATAGGGTATATATCACAATAGAGTGCAATTGATTTTCCTATTGTATACATTTATAGGCATACACACCAACACACAGAACTCTCATAAATGCCCGTAGAAGGAATGCGTTGACACTTTTCAAGATGAAGCGTTAGACTTCACCCAAAAAGAAAAACCGTTTAAAGTTTTCAAGATCTTTATCATTGTTTGGCAAAGTTGAAAAAAAACCACCACATCAACAAGCAGTGGTAGTTTCTGCATAGTCACCAAGGGCGCGTACACTTCCTGTATAATAAACGGGGACTGCACGAATTATTGAAAGTTGTCTTGCGAGTCACCGTGCTTTGCCTGCCAGTGTCAATGAGTAGGGTCACGAACGGATGACCCTCGCTCCACAGTCTACCAGCCGATCGCTCGATCACTGGTGCGATATCAAGCCGGCCACGATCTCCCCCGACTCGCTGGATGTCCATGCTTCCGCTAACACGATCAAGGAAATGACATTATAAAACACAGTCCCGATAATCATCGCGATATATCTGTGCTCATCTCCGCAGCGGCAGAGTGGCAGTGGTGGTACGCGTGTCTCGTCGATGACCGAAGAAAAGCGCTAGGTACAGTCCTGCCAGGACCGGTCCGAACGGTGGACCAACTGTCCCGTGGCTATCGTTTCGTAGATGCTGATTCGGGAGAGAGGTGGCGAACCGGTTTTCATTCGCTGAACTCGGAGCTTTGCTGCAGTTTGGGTCGCGCCATGACGGCGGCCTCGGTCGTGCCCAGACGGGTTGCGATTCTCATCGTGTTCGTCTGCGTCGCCTTGTTGCTGACACTCCCGGGAACAGGGGCTCGTGAGTATAACCATAGGTTCCTGAATGGTTGATCAGTCATGGAGCCATAGGTACATGTATAGCAACGCTGCTGGGCCCGAGGCCGATGTTGTATAACCATGGATGGAGCTCTAACAAGGATTATAGCTTCATTGTATAACTATTGTGTGGGTGTATTTTCAGTGTTACTATATAATGATGTGGACAGCAACGTTCGGAAACTTTGTGTTTGCAGAAACATGTGTATGGAAGTCGTCCACAGTGTACTTTCATACCCAGGCCATATTTTCCATGACGCTATACTTCTTCTTCTTCTTTAGTATGAGTCAGAACAAATACACGTTATTTTCAAGATTGCTGTGAATTCGAAGCAGCCATTTTTGTTTTTCGTGGTGGCTCCGTCCGCTTCCATCAAGCCACGGCTGCCGTTCGGTGGCCGCGCCCACGGAGCCTGAACATTCTTCCTTCGTTAGGATTCGATTACCGGCCGTGTTTATGAGATGCTTATTTATGATATGCTTATTCATGAGATGCTTATTCATGAGATGCTTATTCATGAGATGCTTATTCATGAGATGCTTATTCATGAGATGCTTATTCATGAGATGCTTATTCACGAGATGCTTTTCATGAGATGCTTATTCGTGAGATGCTTATTCGTGAGATGCTTATTCATGAGATGCTTATTCATGAGATGCTTATTCATGAGATTTGGTTATTCGTGAGATGCTTATTTGTGAGATACTTATTCATAACATGCTTATTCATGAGGTGCTTATTCATGAGATACTTATTCATGAGGTGCTTCATGAGGTGCTTATTCATGAAGTGCTTATTCATGAGATGCTTATTCATGTGATGCTTATTCATGAGGTGTTTATTCATGAGATGCTTATTCATGAGATGCTTATTCACGAGGTGCTTATTCGTGAGGTGCTTATTCATGAGATGCTTATTCATGAGTTGCTTATTCATGAGATGCTTATTCATGAGGTGCTTATTCATGAGATGCTTATTCACGAGATGCTTATTCATGAGATGCTTATTCATGAGATGCTTATTTATGAGATGCTTATTCATGAGATGCTTATTCGAATATCACTATGGGTGCTTAGGATGTAATACAGGGATCCAGAATATCGCGTGACTTATAGTGGGTATTTTTGCATCTCATTTGGTGCAGAACAAAAGTGGAAATGAGCAAAGAAGATTATCATAATTGTCCACGTTCTTCTCTGTATGTTTCCATTACTGCTCTGTGCCAAATGAGATGAACAAAATACCCACTCTAAGTAACGCGATGTCATGTAAACAGTGGTCGCGCAATCGGTCTATTGGTGGTGTCTCGTTGTTGCTCTTGTTTAGCTCAGTTGGGATGTTATCGAGTGTTTAATGCACGGACAGCTTTGCACCTGACGGGATGGACATTTTTGTATGAGATCTAACTACCTTTTTTGCTTTTTTCTCGTCTACAGGAAGAGCCAGACGATCATCACGCAGATATACGGATCGCGGGACACAGACCGAATCACCAGGTGAACTAAATAATGACCACTATACTATCTTGCCGGCGTATATCTGTTCAGTAGAACCGTCATCAAAACATCCGGATTTGGTTTCGTTATCTGAACTCACAAAGTACCTCGTGTACATGTACATCTCTTCCGCAACGCTGCGACGTCATTGGTCAACTTCCCCGTGCGCCCAATGGCAAATGACACTTTTTTTCTAAGCCATAGGAGAGGCACCAGACTAGACTACCGTGCTAGTCTGGGGTCTCCGTTTCGGCGGGATACAGCTTTTGAATGGAAGGGTCTGCACAGCGTTCATCATCATTTTGATGCCCATACACATATCATAAAGACGAATCACACGAATAGAATCAAGATGATTACTTATATAGCTGAGCCATTCTGATCAGTGTAGGTATTGTCAGTCGAACAAAGTTTAAGGACAACGTAATGGGATTCAATTTCAATCAATCTGAAACATTTACTGGACCGGGACTTGAATCCGATACCTCTTGCTTAACGTACCAGCGCTCTCACCATTTGAGCTATCCAGCCCTTAGATGGTGGCCTTCCAAAATACAGTGAAATCTTGAGTCAAACGCTGATAACTCAAAACTCCTGTTAAGTCAAAGAATAATTATACTCCCTTCAGAAGTAAAACAATAGTACAACTTCTCTTTAAGGCAAAGGCCCTATGCTATACAACATCGATAAAGGTCAAAGAATTGCCACAGTTTGTGTGTTAAACCATAAAATAATCCAGAAAAGCAATACTACGAAGGTTTTAGCTTAAATGGTAAACTGAGAAAGTAGAAAAATGCAAAAAAATACATCACGGTTTACGAACCGTTCTGTAGTGTAGTGTAAGAAATAGTTTATTAGGCCTACTCGCGAAAAATAAACTTATTGTTGATGAACATTTCTCGAAAAGTAGGCCTACAGCATCCCAGATCGAAAGATTCATCATGACCATCTCCATCTGTGTAAATTAGCAGGAAATCTGTGGACATCGTGGTTCCCGATCTTCCCAATTTTGTATTGGGCCTTTAATTCAAAACTCTGCTTAACTCAAACTAAGAGCCTATTCCCTTGAGATTTGACTTATCGAGACTTTCAAGTAGTCAACTGCACTGTGTATATCGTTGCCTGCGTATGGACTAATTGGGTTATTTGTGCTTGTTTGTTTGTTTTGCTATACGTAAAGGTTTCACTTACTACTTCGTCCTCGTCGTCATCATCTTCGGCGGCATTCTGGTCCTCGTCTGCTGCCTTCTGAACAGCCTCCGACTCGTCGAAAAAGTCATGGCCCGACGCAGTAAGAAGCGGACACGGAGGCGGCAGGGGGGCGGGGCGGCCGGGGACCAGCCGGCCGCGGGCTACCAGCGAGACGCCGTCGACCCACTCGAGCTCGAGCCGCCGCCCTCCTACGCTGACGTCATCGACGAGGCAACAGCGCCCCCACCGCCCTACTCCTCCCTACACGTCGGCGACGCTGGCTGGAAGTAATGCGGGCGCAGACATGAACACCTTTGCATGTCCCTTTCCCCAAAAACCCGGCTTCTTCTCGAACACCGGCTTGGTCACGTCGCTCTGTCATTGTCTCTGTGGGGGAAATAAAAACAAAAGTAATCGAAGCAATTCTTGGTTGTGACATACTCCGTTATGACCACAGGATACTTTTTTTCGCATATTGCGCAGGCGCAATGTACGGCAGCCATATTCCAAACAAGGCCCTTTTCCAAAACGCGGCTTAGGCTTCGGCTCCGGCTTCGTCTCTGTTATCCAAAAGCTGAAAACACAGGTTGGAGTTCTTTGTTGAAGTTGAAGCTTTGGATTCTTTTTAAAATGCAGTAGTGTTGAGACGAAGCCAAAGGCCTCCCGTTTCCATGCCTTGTACTTTAAAAATGGATGAAAGAAATGGAGACAAAACCGGAGCCTGAGCCTATAAAGCTTGGTTTTGGAAAACGGCCCACTCAATCAGCCTGCCGTCGATGGGCTCGTGACGTCACCTAGAGTACGGTCAATAGAGGGCGTCCAGCGTGCGCAAACTGTAGAGTGTAGAGTACAGATAATTATACAGTATAACCTAGGTATGGCTAGGTTACGGCCGTTTTTTTTAAATGAAGGCTATAGCCTTAGGATTCAGTCATATTGATCTTACTCGTTATAATATCACCGGCATCTAAAAACAAGCGTTTGGCTTTAGTTTCCTGGAAGATACCCTGTACCTATATCAAGCTATAACTACCCTTCAAATTCGGAAATCAAACCACAACCTGGATTTTCAGGTTTTGTCAGACGGAGACGAAGCCTTGAGCCCGAGCCTAAGCTTTCATTTCGAAAGCGGCCTATGTCTGCGGTCGCCGAGGTTTTATACGTCTATTAATCTAGACTTGCAGAATGGGTTTTTTCCTTTTCATGTAATCGTACAAGATCTCAGTGCATTTTAGCCAAGACCGTCAAACGAGCCAAATTAAAATATCTACGCCATCACGACTTTACACCATTTACAGTCTGAAACGGATACTCAAAATGCTGTTAACTGACTTCAATGACTAAAACTTGCAAATCTCGAAAGATACAGGGGCCTAATAATGACCCTTGCGTCACCTTTCGCATGACCTTGCATGACCTTTCACGAAGAGATATTTCATGCAAGGATCTAGACGCCCGTCGGCTTAAGTTTCAATATCTCACGCTGTCGGTAAGAGTAATGATTTCTGCATAATTATAACCCGACAAGTTTAACCCTAAAATGAAGTTTTTGTGATTAATGTTTGAATGATGAGAAATAATTATCCGTTGAATTGCATATGCTTCCCAGCAATATTCTATACAGAATTTAAAAGTATTCTATACACTTTCATACGATTTTATATTTTTGGCAATTTTTTTTTTAAAATAAGTACAAGTGTCTATAAATTATATTTTCATAATGTCGTTTGATCTTTCTCTACTTTTCTATTTCCATAAAGTATATTTTTTTAGCTTTTCTGTTCTGTGAATGTTATGTGGAGACCAAGTGCTATTGCACAGGCACTTCTGATAACATTATGGGCGCTATGACGTGTGTAATTATTAAAATTAAAGAGTTCCCAGTCAGCTTTTCCTTCGTTTGTTTGAGTTTCCTTTTGTATTGACAAGATGCAAACTCTTGAGGGCGCACTATTGTGAATCACCTGTATCCCACAAGCACCGTGCATTCAAACGCACGGCAGCGGCTTTTTTTAAAGTAATGCCAAGTCCATCGGTTCTCCGAGGAGGCACACCCCTCCCCACCCTCACACACAAAGATTATTTCAACACGGCGCCAACGCAAACAGTATTTGATTACACCCGACACCACAACAAGCTATGAGCCAAGTCCGTATAATACACGCAGCGGTAAAGATCACTCATTATTATTACTTGGACATTTTTTTCAATGCTGCAACTCGTTTACAAAATGCACTGTAAATTAAGACAATCCAATACAACACAATACAATCCTGTTATAAAAGATAGTATAGGATTAACAATGCAGAAACGTAATCAATAATTTAGTACTACAAGTTGGCAACATTTAGGTATAGGGTGAAGCAAGAGCTTTTGTTCCCTGACCTAGGGGACAGACAAACAACAAGGGAACGGACGGGACAGACGGGACAAGAACACATTTACAGTTTAAATGATGCTATCTCTAATTTTGTTCAATGGTACGCATTCAAGAGATATGTTTTTAGTTTTTTGCTAAAGATTTGGAGAGTGGGTGATGATTTTATGCTATCATTAAGACTATTCCAGAATATTGTGCCACGTTGTATTGCACAATTTTTAAATAAAGTGGTTCTACTGTGGTGTACAAAAAGATTTTTCCTTTTCGAACTGCGAGTATTATGGGAATGGATATCAGAGGTTAAGTTAAAGCAGGAGTTGATACAAGCAGGTAATGCATGGTTCATAAATTTATACATAAATTTTCCTAAATTAAAATGGTACAGGTCATCAAATTTTAACAATTTTAGATTTGCAAATAATGGATCAGAATGCTCACGATAATCGGTGTTAGAGATCACTCGAACGGCTCGTTTGTTGCATTTAGAGGTAGAACTATTACTACCCCATGAAACCGAGTAATTCAAATATGGTAAAATAAAAGAGTTATACAACGTTAGCAGGATATTACTAGGAAGGAAATACTTCAAGCGGTTCATTATACCAATATTTTTGGAAATTTTAGTTGTTAAACTCGGGCACATGTAGTTGCACGTTTAGTTCAAGGCGTCTTCAACAAATCTTTGCCGCGTTGTGGGGCGCCAGTCAGAAGCGTTCAATCACTATAGGCCTATAGGGCTTTCGTGATGTACAAGACGAATGGTACTGCGACGACGGTGATATAATGCTGCTGGGGTGTTTTGTTTTTTCGGCACAACGCAGATGCATGCTGATGACCGTTCACATAAATCGCAGGCTAATGAATGACCCTACACATTAAAGCTCCTACACAACAATTGGTAAGATCGAAAAACAGAAATGTTCGCAGATTTATATGGTTATGAAGATAGAAACCTCGCACTGAAATATTTCTGCCTTAAATGTTGTATTTTGGGAGAGAAGAGTAAAAGAAATAGTTAACGTCTCACCGAGATCTTAACTATTTTTTCGGAACAGTACGGCGTTGAATGCTGCATTTTCGCGAAACAAATAAAGCGGTTTTCACGATTTTCTGGAGACTCGGTTGGTGGCTTGAGCTGAAATTTTCACAGGTGTGCTATTGCATATGTTGGATCAGACAACGAATGGATGCTATTCTTTGACCTCGACCAATGTTGTGTAGGGGAAGGCCCGATACAACAGACGTTGTAGATGGTCATGATAGAATCCCCAGTCATGTGGAAATCTTACGGTCTGGCATGCTGTAGCCTACTTCTCGAGAAATATTCACTCAAACATCGACGAAAGAGTAATAAACGATTTCTTACAGATCGGTGCGAAAACCGTGACGGGTTTTTTTTTGGGGGGGGGTCTTTCTCTACTTTCTCAGATTACCATTATTTTGAGCTAAAACCTTCGCAGGATTTCTTTTTTGGAACGTTTTATGGTTTGCAATCTGTTGTATTGGACCTTTAATTGCCGTTTATCAGCAGGGATCACGTATGCGTCCTAACGATTTCTGACAACAAGCTATGAATGGAGCAAAGTCCTTGATGCCTGTAGACCGCGTCACGCACGGGTTCCCGGACTGATCGCCGTGCACATGCTGCAACACGTGTGGGGCATAGCACGATGCATGGGCAGATTTTAAGCTCGTCTCTCTATCAATCAAGCACGACTGTTCGTATACGGTTTGTGTATGTTACCGCGTCGGGCGCCACACAGAACGGATCCTTCGGCAGCTGTATAGTGGCGCGTCTTCTGAGGACTTGCGCAGAGGAGACGTTTCGGGTGGTTATTGTATAGTGGTTGTTGACAATGATGCACTGGACCTGTCACGGGTGGGCCCATTTGTTTGAAGCATATACTTCCGAGAGGGAGGGCTGTACCGGTGGCACGTGTTTGACCGCGTGCAGACCGCCCGGAAAGACCCGTGCATGGTGTCCTTGAAACGCGTTCAGTCGGCCTCAGAGCTTCAAGAGAACATCATAATAAAAGACAACGACGGAGCCCATACATACGTCTGATAGAATATCGACTCGGCACGCACTGACCCCACCCCACCACACACAAAAAAACCAACAAGTGGATGTCCGACACTAGTTCGGCCCCCGTGCGCTATACCGTAGCTGATGACCGACGATTCGGGAGCATGGGAGCGGCCAGGTCCCGGAGACTTCTGGCGGTCGGCCTGCTGCTGATGCCCACCGTTCTGCTGCGCGTCTCGTCGGCGGCGGAGATCAGCTCGGCCGCGCGAACCGCCGACAGGCTTCGGACGCCGCCGCCCACCGGTAAGCTTCGCGGGAGGGCTAGCGGGCCGGCCTGGTCGGCGTCGTCGCGATCAGAGCGGGACTTTTTCGCTATAAGGTCCCGCTAGGATGGCAACGTCAGGGTCCTGAATCTCTCCACCATGTTTCTTCTCTCTGTGTCTCTGTGTTTCTGTGTCTCTCTGTCTCACTTTCAGTCTCCTCTCTTTCTCTCTCCTCTCTGTCTCTCTCCTCTCTTTCTCTCTCCTCTCTGTCTCCTCTCTCTCTCACTCTCTCTCCCTCTCTTTCTCTCCCCGCTCTCCCCTATTTCTCTCTTCCTTTATCTCCCTCTCCCCCTCTTTCTCTCTCCTCTCTTTCTCTCTCCACTCTGTCTCCTCTCTCCCATTCTCTCTCTTTCACTCCCCGCTCTCCCCTATTTCTCTCTTCCTGTATCTCCCTCTCCCCCTCTTTCTCACTCCCTCTCTCAATCTCTACATCTCGCCCTGTCTCTGTCTCTCTTTCCCTCTCGTCCACTTTCCTTCTCCCGTCCCCCTCTAGCTCTCTCTCTCTCTCTCCCTCTCTCCTCGCTTCCTCTCTCCCTCTCGCCCTCTCTCCTCTCCATCTCTCTCTCCCTCTCGCCCTCTCTCCTCTCCATCTCTCTCTCCCTCTTTCTATTTTCTTTTAAAATGGCAAAGAAAACTTTGACAAGATGGCTCCGCCGAGCTGATTATCAGACAGTGTGTATGGACCCACAACATGTTTCTGTTTTAATAAGGGGCCTTTAATTGGAGTCTAATTAACTGATATAGGCCTATTGGAGTTCGATGTTTACTTTCTTGTATAATTTGGAACATGTGAGGTTATAAATGTGGTTATTTTGATGTGATTCGGCTTGGACGACTACACATTTTGGGGGTGCCTTCTTTCTGGGGGTGATTAGCTAACAACACCAACATTGAAAAGAAAAATGAGAGATGAGTTAGATCCAATCGACAATTTGGAGTACATAGGCCTGTAGTTACAACTACAAGGCCTGGGAATCTTTTGGGTGTGGAATTTTTCTGTTTTCTGTCAAAAGTGGGGGGTTTTGTACTTGGTACATGTACTATGGTACTCAGTGGTACCATAGTAGTACTTGGTACATATGGCACTGGTACCATTATAATAGTAGTACTTGGTACATGTACTATTATGGCACTGGCTTTAGTGCTATGGGAGCTTGACTTAATAATGTGTTCCGCAACCTGCATGCACATAAATACCGCCCTCTCTTGACTGTGTAGCGCAAGTCTTGACATGAAAAGCAAATCAAATGTTTGACATTTCTATCATTCCCATCGACGCAATCAGAGGCGACAACGGCTTCTAGCGTCAGACAAACCGTGGCAACAGAAACAACAGGAGATGGGGGCGTGACGTCAGAGCTTAGTGTGGAGGACCAAGGTATGTACACATGTTTTCAGAACATGTTTTCTGGTATCAGAACAAATAATTCAGGGGTGGATTTCACACAGATTTACGATGCATCGTAACTCCAGTTACGATGGATACGGTAACCCATCGTAGTTGTGATAGGCTGTATATGTGGTTTCTGTGCATCGCTCATTGTTAGCGATGGATCGTATTATAAATGTAATGAATGTACGATGGGTTTGGTGAAATGGACCTTTCCCATGAAATATGCAAATAAGAGCTGGCGCATGCGCTTTACTAAATTGGTGGGCAAACGAGTGCGCGTTGCGTGCAGGTTTCGAAATACGCGCGTAGGAGACTCTGAATAGCCAATGACCGGACGCCAAACTGTTAGTGAGAAGGAACGCGCGCACGCCCGTGGAAAACTGTGATTGGTTGGCAGCCCGCTTGCCCACCAATTTAGTTAAGCGCATGCGGTAGGTCTAATTTGCATATTTCATGGGAAAGATCCATTGACTGCAGCCTCGTCTCTGTTACGTGAACGATTCAAACTCTGCAGAATGCTTGCCGTTTTGAATGGTTGATTGTTTTTGGGGGGTTGGTTTGCTGGTTGATTGATTGGGTGTGTCAAATTATTGTCTGATTGACTAATGATCGATTGACTGATGGCTAATTCATGGATCGATTAACTGGCGACTTGATTGATTGTTTTTCAATTTAGTGATTGATAATTGATTAAGTGATGATTGAATGAATTCGTCTATCGATTGGTGAGATGATTATTCGATTGATTGGTTGATTTGCTGATAGATGATTGATCGATTTATTGATGAGTTCGCCCGACTTATTAATCGATCGATCGAACGATCGGTCAATCTTTTGATCGATAGTTTGAAACAAATAATGGTCTCTTTTTTCTTCACCCCGTCCAGTTTTGCTGGACACGTTCATTCTGATCTTCTGCTGCATACCCTTCGGCCTGTTCTTTGCCGTCTGCATCTACTGCCTCATCAAGAACCTGCTGAGGTCGGGGACGAAGAAGCCTAGTAGGTGCGGAACGGAGACACCGCCCCGCGACCAGGCGGCGGACACCGACCACGGCCAGGAGCTGGACGACCGGTCGGAGTGGTGGCGACCGCCGCCGCCGAGTTACGCGGTTGCCGTCAGCGAAACAGCGCCCCCGCCGTCCTACTCCTCCCTCTTCGTTGGGGGCGTACTGGACACGCCGGTCGACCACTCCAGCACGCAGGCTGCATCGTAATAGTTAGCGCGCGGCTCACTAGTGGACTGCGCGTTGTTCATGTATATACAAGTTCACAGATTTCCTTCTAATTTACACAGTTTGCAGATGGTCATAATATAACCCTCGTGTTGAAATCTTAAGAAATGGGATGCTGTACTTCTCTAGAAATATTCACTCAAATATCGACAATCAGTTTATTACTCGCGAGACGAACATGCTTAAATGGCGCATGACGGCTTACAGCCATAACTCTATGACAAGTAGAAAGGGTGATCAAAGTCTATGCTCTATAACTCTATGCTTATGTGATCCGGAAAACCTACACTTCAGTGGGGAAAACTAGCTGCAATCAAAATAACAAGATTAACTTCTTTAACTTTTAAGATCCCCAATGATTTTACTCTTGAATTCCTCTGCCCTACACAGCAAGGAGAAACCAAAAACATCACCTCTCAAGACTCTTATCTGGGCTTCGAGGCCTTCGTGAATATCCAAACATGTAAATTTTGCCAAACCCATCACATGCAGTAGTCCAGCTGACCAGCCATGTGCCAGCTTCCTGGACATTCCATCACTAGCTGGTGGTTTACTCTACAGCCAGCATACCAAATTACAACTAACACCTTCTGGCTCACTGTATACACAACATCACTGGCACACACTGCATCTTTCACTTCACTGAGACACCCATGCACCCTGAGAATTGGGCAAAACTGGGGCTCAAACTAAAATACTCACACAGTATCAACAGCAAATATAAAAATCAACATAAACACAGGTTTCTAGAAATTTCAACCCTAAAGAAATCAGAAATACATGTAGTCCCTCCATATATATTATGACACTAAAATTATACTTAAACACAACCACACCTCAAACGTACTAAATATGAAGATACAAGAACCTTTGAATGTCAATTAAGATTATGTCGTCTACTTTATCGAATTCAAGGTGAATGACACAAACCTATGTTAAAAAACATACACTTCAATCAATTCTGACCTAACAATCACCTCTTCCTCCATGATCTCGAAAACAACTCTCTCGATCAAGAGAAGGCCAAATACTCCTGAACTTCCAAATGGGGAAGGTCTTTACTCACACAAAGAACTTTTCTTCTTTTCACTCAAAAAACCCAAAGCTAAAGAAAATTAAAGAACTTCACTAGTGACATTTACAAAGAAAAGAAACCCTCTATAAAAATAACTTTCCACTTACCGAGCCACTCGGCAGACCAAACTTTCAGGGCAGAGCTTGAGATCTTCAAAATGGGTCTTCACCCTCCTCTGCCAGTCTGCAAACTGGAGGGCCTACTCATGTATGTACAGGACATGGTACTACCATGGAGAATTCCTCCATGGTACTACTGAACCTGAAAAACCTTAATCAGTCAGTCTCACACCTTAATTAAATCTACATTTCCCAGCTGCTGTGTTGGGCACCAAACCACCAACACAGGGTGCACTGTTCCTCCCAAAAAAGATAATCCTTGATCTTATCTCTACTGGTGAACAGGCAAGGGAAGGGGCAAACTAAATCACACAAAAAAACATCCAAGTACATGAACATAACTTGGAAAACAAAACAAAGTGAATAGATGCAATTAACTTAAAACAAAAGAACAAAAACAAAGTACATGTAGCCTGTACATACATGTAGCAGGCACCCCTGCTACACTTACAACCTAACCGTTGCCATAATGATCAACTTCGTCGTGTGCACAATGCTGAACAGGGCAAGTTAGGCGAGTCAAAGAAAAGGCACCAGACCAATTGCCCTTACATTACAGCAACGGTTAGTTCCCACCACAGCGCTCTTCAACTACTGTCTTCATTCAGCGAAAGCAACTGCTCCATTCTGTGATTGTATAATTATAATTATTTTCTTCAGTGTAAAAAGAAACCTTTCAGATCAACCTTCACAAATGGCTTCCAAAACGCCGTGTAAAATAATGAAAACTGACAAGCAATTCCAAATAGTTTCACAAAGAGAAAGTTTATCTATTCCAATATATTATAGGAAGGTTGGTGACACCATGTATAAGGTCTCTTAAAAGGAAGAGGTGTGGTTCTGAAAAGAACGTTAGTGGTAACTCGACGTTTCGACCAGTATGCTCTGGCCCTTCATCAGGAGACGGTGTCACCGCAAATCTTCCTATAATTATTGATTCACCCACCATGCTTATTAATTTATCTATTCCATTAAGGCATTCGGAGTTGCAGTCTTAAACAACTATAGTGATATACCAAAATGTTGCAAACCGCTTACTGACTAAAATTACCAAAATGCAAATCTTAAAATTTAGTGGGCCTGATTGACGTTTTGATCCTAGCAGGACCTTTCTCAAAGGCAGGGTGCATTCTGCCTTTGAGAAAGGTCCTGCTAGGATCGAAACGTCAGGCCCACTAAATTTTAAGTCTTAAACAACTAATTATAACAGGTTGGATTCGACTGCTTTGACGCACAATTTTGTTATTCTAACATTGTAAATTAATTAATGTGTTTTTTTTTTAACCCCAAATAGAAAGACCATGCTAACTTTAGTGATAATGAGGTGAATGATTAAATTCAGAATAAATGTCATTCTGTATTATTTTCTTAAAGAACACAGTGTCTCGTGTGCTTCCTATTTTTGATATATTTTTTACTGAATTTTATATAATTTACTCATGAATTTACCCATTTGCTTAAGTCTTTTTCAATCCGGTGGATTATTTTCATAGACCTTGATATCATGACGCCAGATCGAAGTTCTGGCAATCCACCCCATCAAGTCCGTGACATGGTTTACCAATGGACCTCGCATACCGTGCATGCAGGATGTACATGAATGGATATACACTTCACAGCACTATAGCCGCACCCACAGATAACATTAAATGGGGGGAATTAAAAATTGACACTGAAAAAATCCAATTAGCTCCCGTAGTATTGCCCAAAAGAAACTAGGTTCTGTCACAGTGTCAGGGCTGGGGTTCTCCAAATGGTTCACAAAACAGTAAATTATATGTACATGGTATGCATATGCATAGTATTATGTATGGCCCTACGTGGAGTTATTTGCAAATTAAAAATATAATTTTTTTATAAGTGATATATATAGGCCTACAAAACTGTTGCAAACTGCTTACTGACTAAAATTACCAAAATACTAATCTTAAAATTGAGTGGGCCTGACGTTTCGATCGCAACGTCAGGCCCACTAAATTTTAAGACTTTTTTTTTAAGTCAGAGATTTGATCAGATATTAAATCTGAAAAATGAAGAGTATATAAAATGAAATTAAATTCGGGGAGAAATTGCAACAGGGTAGGTGTATTCTAAAAAGGAGTTTGATAAGATGGGGTCTTGGTAGAAAAGGTGATCACGACGGAGGGCATTGAAGACAGATTTAGAGGGGATTCAAGACAAAGATCTCGAATATCACACGGAAGAGAGTTTTACAAATCTGGGGAAATAAAATGCTAAACAAAGAGCACTGATTGAGTTTCTACTGTACATGTATTAGGCCTACATTGTACTATGTAAACAAAAAATGGGCGTGAATGTACTTTTACACGTACGGTAACTGTTTAATGTACAGTACATGTACACATTATAGGCCCTACATGTACCACACATTCACCTGTACACGTACATTTTGTACATGTACATGTACATGTAGATGAGGGGGTGTGTGCGTGCGTGTACATTGTACATGTACATGTACATGTAATGTACACCGTACAGTAGTACGGTACGGTAATGTACATGTACATGTACAGCCGTACACATTACACATGTACATGTACAGTACATGTATGAGGCTGTAATGTACTGTACAAATGTACATGTACAGTATGTACATGTACTGTACACATGTGCACATTATACATGTACATGACATTATACATGTACATTACATGTACACTGTACAGTACGTGTGCACATGTACCGTACAACGCGTCAACACCATTGTGTCCACGTGGACACGTCCGCCGTGTAGTCGTGTTACCAGGCGTATTGAACGTATAGGCCATAAGCATCCATGGCACTGCGCTGATCACACGTCTTGCAACACAAGTACAGTCTCGTCTCAACTCCCTATAAGTGCTCGTCCCCAGGAATCTGTGAATCTCTTCTGCAGTGCAAGTCAACAGTGAGTATTTATCAGTGACAGTCTTGGCAGATTGTGGCGAATGCCAGTGTCGTGTGATTTTCATAACTAAACGAGTTCGAACAGTTTACTAAGTCTCTAGTCTAAGTTAGTACTATCCTCCATGGTATATCTATGTGCGCGTTGCCGTTAGGTTATACAGCCTTTCGTTCGCGTTATCGTTCCGCTCGTAATTCAACTACCGGCATTTTAATCTTGCCAACCCTAGCTGAGCCCCGTAAATCCGAGGCCATAGTCAGCTGGGTTCTAGTTGCGGTTGCCGGAACCTTCATCCACCCGAGGACGATGAGGGTGACGTGTCCGAACCTGGGGTGGGAGGGTGAGGGTTACGGTGACCGTGCAAGCACAGTCCCAGCCCCACAGTTTACACGTCGTCAAGTGACGTACAGTATCGTGGGAACCCCCGTTTTCGACGCTACACGTTTTCGACGCTTAGCCTTCTAACTCACATCGCACTATGAAAACAACTCCGTATAACGATCTCAGACTTCATATCTTACAGTTGGTTTCCTGCTCTTGTCCGTCACCGAAAATGTGGAAATTTAAGGCTTTTCCAGTAGGCCAAACTCGTGTTATTCAAAAAGTTGCTCTTTAGGGGTCTATTTTCCTAGGTACAAAATTGGCAGTTGCTTCGAAGCTCCAGTTTTCTTTATTGTTGGTCCTAAAACAAATCTGAGTGTACCATAACAAACCCCAACATCCGTAGAAAAAAAATATATCACGCAACTTGAGGCAGTCCGTTCAGGGTAAAAACTATGGAGGCTACTATAGGGCGTCTCGCTTATATAATTTAAGATTTATTTTTTTTATTATTGTTTAAAGACAAAAAGTAACATTGCCCAATAGGCCTTTTAAAAAAATGAAAAAAATAAAAGAGCAGCTAGAGAAAGTACCAAGAAGGAGGAAATGTGTCTCTTGAGTGAAATTTGGAAAGGTTATAACTGAAGAAGCAGTGAGAAAGAGGATTGTGGATTTTTTTTTAAACGTCACAAAAGAAGACATCAACAAGACCAATACGTTTTAAGCATAAATTATGAATGATTTGAGGAAAGTGTTAGAAGCAGTGTGGAAAAACAAAAACAACGATGAACACAAAAAAACATACAGGGAAGAATTTAATAGTGCCACACAGCATTTTGAGTTAATTTAAGAATTTATTTTGCGTTTGGCTACACTGGGACACCTTACTAAACACCACTGACGAAAATAGGTGACGATGCTTACTGCGCGGTGCGCCGCGGACGTCAACAAAACCGGGTAATCTTACGGAAGTGACAGGCTTGATCAACCTTCTCTATGATTATTCTAATAGTCTGTGGTGTGGACAAAGTGACTGAGACCTCTTTTAGTGTGATACTTTCGTCCACATTGTTCAGTTTGAAGAAAAGTCCTTATATCGTCGAAAACCGGTTATTGGAGGATACAGTACATGTACCGGTACATGTGTAGTGACCACAGACAAGTGTACTGCACACTGCACTGGCAATGATTTTGGTCTAATACCTTTACCATAATGATAAAACTAAACCCAAATTTGGCCACCAATAAACCTTTTCGACGTTCGCAAAGCATCATGGGTATACATGGTATAGATCATTAGATGACAAACTCGCTGTATTATCGCACAACTCTATGGCAAAGCACTTACATGTAAGTTGGTGATTTCACTGATTTGTTTAATTGTTTTCTCCACAAAAAAAAATGGAGTTCAGAAATGAAACTCACACAGGTTTTGTCTACTTACTAGATACCAGCAACAATATATATTTTTTGTTGAAACATTCAGTGGGTAGTTTCAGAGAAATTAGTGAAAATTCCCTTGGTGACTGGATGGTAAACGCAGTGCATGCATGCAGCTTCGCGCATGCGTACACAGCGCACCACTAGCTGAATACGGTCATCGCGTTGTCATCCATTCACCAACGTAATCCCCACTAATTTCTCTGAACGCAGTGGCTGTTGTTACGGCAGTCGTCCGTGTGGTTCCCTGACTTGATTGTATTTCGTTAGCATTGCAGGCTGGTTGAAACAGTCTATAAGCTGATAGTCTGGTTCCAAGAGCTAAACATCCTGACAAATACTGTGAAGTCTGGGAACCACACGGACGACTGCCGTAACAACAGCCACTGCGTTCTCCGAAACTACATGTACCAACTCAACGTTTCATTTAAAAATATAATTTGTTGCTGTTATCTATAAAGTGATTTTCATTTCTGAACTCCATCTAGTTTTTGGAGAAAAAAGAACTTGAGTGCTTTGCCATAGAGTTTGTCATCTATCCATGATGCTTTGTGAATGTCAAAAAGATTTATTGCAATGTAGACAATATCCATGGTCTGGCACAACCACTTGCCAAACAAAATTGACTTATTTCCACACTAGTTGGAATCCCCCGGAGGGATTTCTTGAAAATTCCCCGGCGAATTTGTTCGGTCTGTTCACACATGGTTCACACTACCAAAGAATTTCCCGGGGAAAGCTTTTCCCCAGGGAATATTTACCCCTGATCGGGAGTAGGGTAGAACTTAGAAGGTGAAAACCCCGGAGTTTTACGTTTTCCCTGGGGAAAAGCAACTTACTAACTTACCCCACCTTTTTTTGTGTCCATTTTGGAACTTCAGAAATTGTGCCCTCCGTTTTCACTTTCCTTAGGGATTGATTGCCAGTGTGAAATGACCGCGCATATTCCCAGGAAATAGTTTCCTCGGGGATTACCAAATGGGTCCAGTGTGAACGGTTGAGGGGGTGTTGGTGGGGTAAAAAATCCCATGGTTTTTCCCCGGGGATTTATTCCCTGGGGATTAGCTCTGTAGTGTGAAAGGGCTTTACAATTTTGCCAAAAATCTTGATTTTGTGATGTGATGTGTCAACCACATGATGGTCAGTGCGTTGCTCTGTACAAAAAATACACTCCACTATTCCTACATATGCGCCACAAAATCATTTTTTTTGTGTAAAAACTAAAGCTGTAATTTAGTCCAATTTTTTCATCATATATAAGGGTTGTGCCAGAAATTCAGACCATGGATATTATCTAATATCTACATTACAATTGGTAGTCTAATTTGGGTTTAGGTTTTTGACCAGACTTATACGGCGAGGCCATGTGGGTACATACTAAAATCTTGCCGCACACTGATGTACTGTACATATTATTTACAATCATGGAGCAATAAAATTTTAGCTCCTAAAATGGTAAAATGGCTCCATGGTATAATTTTGTACATGTACGTGTATACTGTATGCCTACCTGTACATGTAAAGTACTTGTTTATGTACATGTACCAGTAAATCTGTGTAAATCGTGTTAATGTAGAAAATAGAAATACTGAAAAGAAATAAATAATTCCTTCCGTACACCTCCCCATAAAATCAAGTAATTTCAGCAGACTAACGAAACTGTACAAATGAGGTAGACTTTAGAAACTAGTAACATGAGGTAAAAATAATTAGATTATATTCTACTAATTACTAAGAGAGTAAGGGTACATGTACTTTGATTTACACTTCTAAAATACAGTAACTACAGTAGCACATTATTTAGTGTAATCAACTAATCATCCTCTAACCTGTTGTAGCTGTGCTTACTGTAGCTCTCTTACAGTGTGTGTACTTCCTTTTCAACAATTGTTTTTTTATTTTGAAAAATGGCAAAGAAAACTTTGACTGGACCGGGACTTGAACCCTGAAGGTCTTATCGTCGTACAATGAGTAAAATAAACAATTAATATGCAAAGATATGCTTACTGACTAAAATGCGAAAATAAACAAAATAGGAGGGCCAGAAGTTTTGATCCTAGCAGGACCTTTCTCATTTATAAGCAGCATGAAAATAATAACAATCTTGAAAAAGGAGTACAAATTCAATTTAAAGTTTAAAGCTACAGTTACCGACTTACCGGAGCTAACCCTGACCCAAATCACAGGACTACGCGTACCGTAGGACACAGGTGTTTATCTAATACATTGAATTGAGAGGGTTTTTTTCACAGAAATTGTATATTTGTCTAAGTTTTCACATCATTATTTATCATTACAGTAGGAAATTTAGGATGTTAAATTATTTCTCGTACCATGTGTATAATTTCTTTCTTGTTTTATTTTATAGCGGGGTAGTTCTGGTGAAAGTCTTTCCAACGAGCTGCTAAATTTTATTTGCGTTTGGGATAGAGGACCATTAAAAGTTGATTTTTATCATTTGCAAGGTTTTTATTTTTATTTTCACTTATTATTATTATTTTTTTTTATTATTATTTATTTTTTTTAATTATTATTATTATTATTATTTTTTTTTTTTTTTTATTATTATTATTATTATTTTTTTTTTTTTGGGGGGGGCGTTCTATGCTCTACAACCATGTTTCTACATGCATGCACATATTTACTGTGTGCAGTCAAACCTACTCACTCTCCAGTCTCAACATTCAAGTCAGATTTCAAAAAAATGCAGAGCGCCGGACATTGTACTTAGCCTGGCCCTTTCTCAAAGGTCAGAAAGGTCAAGCTAGGATTAAAACCTAGGCCCTCATTTTGCAATCAATTAGCTAGGTGTAACATTCTTGCATATTACGTTACATTGATCTCAAAAGTTAGAGGGCCTGACGTTTCGATCCTAGCAGGACCTTTCTCAAAGCTTTGGAGTTTGAGGAAGGTCCTGCTAGTATTGTCAGGCCCTCTAACTTTTGAGATTGGTGTATGGCAGGTCATATTAGTCAGTTTGCAACAGTTTTATTTATTTACTTCATATTACATTGAGTCCGATTTTAAGCGTATTGGTTATTATTTTTTGTATGACTTTACTTACCTTAGAAGGGACTATCTCTCGGATTCTGAAGATCGCTGACGGAGAACTTTTGCCACAGCCAAGATGGAGGATGGCAAGAGCTATGTGCTGGTCACGGGTGGGGCAGGGTACATCGGTAGCCACCTGGTGCTGGAACTGCTGAACAAAGATTATAATATCGTCGTCATTGATAACCTATCCAATGCTGCAGAAGGTAGGTGTAAGCCAGGTTCCATTTCGTGGAATATAGAGCCCTGCTTGCTTCCAAACAACCAACCCTCTATTTTCTTCAGGGCATCATATAAGGGGAGGTCAAATGTCTTAACGTGACTAGCTGGGGGTGGACTTCACATAGCCTTACGAACAAAATTTGTATCAGTTGCCGAATTAGACTCGTATTTGTAAGATTCCGGGGCAAACCCTAGTCCCAACACTGGGAGGAAAATGCTGATAAATGACTCGAGGTTTGCCTTCCAACAGGAGAGACCAGTCTACCAGAAAGTCTTCACAGAGTGCTGAGTATTGTTGGCGGCAATAAGACGGTTCCCTTCTACAACATGGACGTCCTGGACAAGGAAGGTCTGCGTGGAGTCTTCAAGAAGGTCTGCCCCCCTCTCCTCCTCCCCTCGTTTCTGTTCTCATGCCAAAATCACTCTGAAAAGACCCTACTTTAAAGGTAGGGTACACCATTTGCCAAGGTCAAAGAATCGCTTCCATTCTTTGCGAAAAGGTCCGTCTCGATTTTGGTTAAGTGTGACAAGACCTTTAGTTTCCAGCTTTAAAAAAAAGGTGACATTTAATGGGGTTTTTTGCCATGAAGTGTTTTGTGTTTCTTAACAACTGAAAAGTGCTTTCTTGTGAAAAGTGCTTTCTTGGTCCTGACATTTCAATCTTAGTAGGACCTGCTAGAATGAAAATGTCAGCCATCCTTCCTCTTTTAAGTTATCGAGTTTGGCAATGATGGTCGTTGAAGTCAGCAAGCAGTTTGCAACACTCTCGGATCAGTTTGACCACTGGTGATTCCTGTTATGTCTTCAGCACAAGATCCAGTCCGTCATTCACATGGCTTCTAAGAAGGCGGTCGGAGAATCTGTGGAGCAACCCCTGCTGTATTACAATGTCAACATCTCGGGTGCCCTGAACGTGCTGCAGGTGAGTAAGGGATTGGATAGTGCCATCGATGGGGGGCTATCGCCCTCCAAGACCATGGCTTTAACCAAATCGTCGCCGTGTCCTTGTTTCCTTGTTCAATTCCAGGGACACGGCAGGGGGTTGAAATGCCAAATTTGACCACTTTACTGAGTAAAGTGGCCATTTATGAAATGAATGCTTGGGCTCAGGCTTCGTCTCCGTCTGACAAAACCTGAAAATCCAAGTAGTAGTTTGTTTTCGAATCTGAAGGTTTGTTGGCTTGATAGGTACAGGGTATTCCCCAAGAAACTGGGGCCAAACGGTTGTTTTTAGATGCCTGTGATAATTTTATAACAAGATAAATATGACCAAAGCCTAAGCCCGAGCCTAAGCCTTCCTTTCGAAAAACGGCCTTTATTGAAAGGTCCAGCTGTAATCAAAACATTGGGCCCACAAATTTCTTGAGAATGATACCACTTCCAAAATGGAGTCTGTTGGTCTGAAGCACATTCCATTTAGAGCAGAATGCCTTTCCAGTTGAGAAAGTGCCTGCCAGGATCGAAACTTCAGGCCCTCTAACTGCTGGATACTTGCAGTTGTGGTCGTTGAGGACCTTTTACCGTGGACTGATTTGATTCATTCCCGTTTTTTTCTTGTCGGTGAATCTAGGTCATGGCCGAGTTCGGAGTCCGCAACTTTGTCTTCTCGAGTTCGGCCACCGTCTACGGCGATCCTCAGGTGCTGCCTATTGATGAGTCACAGCCCATTGGGGGAAGCATTACCAATCCGTACGGCCGCTCCAAGTACTTCATTGAGATGATCCTGAAGGACCTGAGCATTTCCAGCAAGGTAAGAGGCGAGAGACCGTACCGAGGTCTGACAGGGGGGCTATGTGCGCTGCTCAACTCAAATTCAGTTGAATCAAAACGAACCGTCTGACACAGGAATGCACCCAATCCATAATGAAATCAAATCAAATCAGTAGTCTGAGGTATCATTATCATCATTCGGCTGCGGAGCAGGCCACTACAAACTTTCTCCAACTGCTGCGGTCTTGGGCCAGAGAAGCTATTTTGTGTCTGGTAGCAGCCTCCCTTCAGTATCTCCCAAGAAGTACAATGTGCGAGGCCATTCCGGTTTCCTCTTCCCATGTGGTGGAACATGTACCGCAAATTCTTTCACAAGCTCGTCATCTTTGAGGTGGAGTATATGGCCCAAACATTTGAGTTGGTGTGACTTGACTTTGGCGATCAGTGGGGCAAGTGTTGGTCAGATTATAGATGGTCTCATTTTAAGTCCAATCCACACGCCAGGTCTGTTCTTGAGTCCTTGGCCACTTGACGATTGTTGCTCTAGATTCGTGGCTGGCCAGCCAAGGGAAATAGTCAAACGACTCAGGGCAAAGCGTGAAATGTCTTTTCTTTAATTGTAATTTATCTGATTCATCACCGTTTTCCTTTCAAGTGTGTTCCATCTTCCCCTTCCTGCAACACCAGTGCAGGCTTGGTCTTATAGGTCAAGTATAGATCAACAACAGTAAATGTGACAGTGCTTTAGCATTGTTCTCGGTAGGACTGACCAGCTTGGCTTTTTCTTCCTAACGTGCGCTTTCAGCACTTAAAGCGGGAATTCCCAAGGAGTTGGTCCCATGACCAAAGCCTTGCCATGGTATGTTGTCAATGGGCATGTTGATGATTCATGCGACTTGGCATTTCACTGCACTGCACCCGGGTACTGCACACATTATCATAAACCTATACCATATGAATATTCATGAGGTAAATGCAGCACCTCATTGGTCCATTAACTTGCCGGGTGAATTACTGCGACCCATTGCTGTTCCACTGTTAGATTTGTCCCAGTCAAACGAAATCTATTTTTTGGGGCCAATTTTGCATGAGCATTTATACTCAGGACAGATGTGCCAGTCTATTTTGGCAATGTCAAAGGTCAGAATAGCACTTAGCAATGCTTGCAGCGGAATTTGTGCGGACTTGAAAAACCTCTCTAAAGAAGATAAGACTTGAAGGTTGCATGTTTGAAGTACTAAGTGGAAAGTTTGCAGTGATAGCGTCTAACGCCTCTCTTTCGAGGAGTGTGGCTCTGAATAGAGCTGGTAACTAACAACGTTTTGGGTAGTGCGTCGGGAGATGACGTTTCTCTGAAGAATGTGATATCACTTGGTTTTACTCATTCAGACTCCAGGGGAGCCCTTTATAATTGTTGGAGCGCCTGTGAGGGTATCACCATCATCACCTCATTGATAGTGTTGGATCAGAATATATCGGCCTTGTGAGAAGACGTCGGGTAATATTGGAATAATTGAGCACTGATTGGTGGGTGACTGGTTCAGTCAGCTCAGCATGAATCATGACAGGGTTACCAGCCAAACTTCTGCCATTGGGTAATGTATGATGCATGTAACGGGTACTCACTGTGTAAAGTGTGATCAGTTAAGACCTGCTTGTATGTTGACCAAGGCTAGCACTCCGCTTCCTAAGCAGGGTCAGAGAAAAAAAGGGGGTAAGAAACAGACTAATTACATTGGTATGCTGAAGAGAGACACAGGACTTGACAGAGTTGAAGAGCTGAGGACTGCCATGCTGGACAGATTAGTGTGGAGGGGATTCGTTCATGATGCCCCAGCAGGCATCGGCTAACTCTCTATGCTCTCGTGGTAGTGAGAAAAAGAGGTAGGAAGCAGAAAAATTGTATTGGTATGCTGAAGAGAGACACAGGACTTGACAGAGTTGAAGAGCTGAGGGTCTGCTATGCTGGACAGATCAGTGTGGAAGGGAATCGCTCATGATGCCCGAGTAGGCATCGGCTAACTGTCTATGCTCTCGACTTAGTAGTAGTGAGAAAAAGGGGTAGGAAGCAGACAGATTACATTGGTATGCTGAAGAGAGACACAGGACTTGACAGAGTTGAAGAGCTGAGGACTGCCATGCTGGACAGATTGTTGTTGAGGGGGTTCATTGATGATGCCTGAGTAGGCATCGGCTAACTGCTCTAGACTTTAATAGTAGTAATAGTAGTAGTAGTAGAAGTAGAAGGGCAGACACGCTGTCTCGGAAGCGGGCCTGGCGGAAGGCAGGGACAGCCTCCCTAGCCACCTCATTCTTAATCTGCCACCGCTGCAGCAGAGACTGCCACTCAAGAGTGGGCCTCCAAAGCTACACCAAGAAGTGCCGACTTCTTCACCACCGTCAGTAATGACAAAAGGATGCCCCCAGTAGTAGTAGTAGTAGTAGTAGTAGTCGTAGTCGTTAGCAGGGTCAGTGTTCAATATCAAAGCAACTGGCTGAAAGTAACACACGAGCCTATGAGGCTGCCAGCCTGCAGCTTGACGACTTCCCATAGACCTGTGTGTAAGTTGAAGCCGTAGTGCGTCAATCATGACATGGCCTGATGGTTGTTGATGCTCTGCTCCATTACCCCCGACCCCTGACCCCTGACTCTCCCCAAGGACTGGAACATCGTCATCCTGCGATACTTCAACCCCATCGGAGCCCACAAGTCCGGCTTGATTGGCGAGGACCCCAGCGGTATTCCCAACAACCTCATGCCCTATGCTGCCCAAGTTGTCGCCGGCAAACGGGAAGAGCTCAAAGTGTTTGGCAACGACTACAACACGCCTGACGGCACAGGTAAACCAAAACTCTGTCAATTGGAATATCAGCTCTGTCTTTTAGGGGTTTGCGTGTGTGTTTTTGATTAGGATCTAGAAGGTTCCATCGTAAACAGCCCCAAAAAAACCTGGGAGATCCAGACCAAAGCTGGCTGCAATACACACATCAATTATGATAACAAGTACCGGTACTTGGATTTGTTAGACTTTGTCTTTGCTGTAAAAGAAGCGCAAGAAGTGCAGTTCTTTGATGAAGTGCCATTGTCTTGCTCAGAGCAAGATGACGCTTTCACAAAAACTGAAAGCATTCAAATGGATGGTAGAAATGGAGATGAAGGCAGAGTAGAAGTTGCCTGGGGGAGTGTTGGCTGGAGGTTCCTCTGTCTGCTGTAAGTCACCGTGTGAGGCCAGTGATCACTATTTCACGACTAGTCAGTTGCTAGTGGTCAGTGTTTCTAACGACTTATCACTTGTCAAACCAGTGTCACTTTTTTCGACTAAATGATCAACCAGTGGTCACTGTCAAGTTGACCTTGTCCTTTTTCTAAATCCAGGGGTGCGTGATTACATCCACGTTGTGGATCTAGCAGATGGTCACGTGGCTGCCCTGGACAAGTGCGTGGCCAACTGTGGCTACAAGGTCTACAACCTTGGGACCGGCAAGGGGTACTCAGTGCTGGACCTCGTCAAATCCTTGGAGAAGGCCTCTGGCAAGGAGGTCAGTTTAGCCTTGCTGCTGGCTGTGCTCAGTTCTTGAACTAGAGGACTCACTTGTACTAGAGAATGAGAGGCTCAATTACAGTCACAGCTGTGGATACAATGACCCTATTCAGCTTGTACACAGTGGGCCATTCAGTGCACCCATTCACAGTCACAGCTGTGGATGTAATGACCCTATTCAGCTTGTACACAGTGGGCCATTAAGTGCACCCATTCACAGTCATAGCTGTGGATGCAATGACCCTATTCAGCTTACACACAGTGGGCCATTCAGTGCACCCACTCACAGTCACAGCTGTGGATGTAATGACCCTATTCAGCTTGTACACAGTGGGCCATTCAGTGCACCCATTCACAGTCATAGCTGTGGATGCAATGACCTTATTCAGCTTGTACACAGTGTGCCATTCAGTGCACCCACTCACAGTCACAGCTGTGGATGTAATGACCCTATTCAGCTTGTACACAGTGGGCCATTCAGTGCACCCATTCACAGTCACAGCTATGGATGCAATGACCCTATTCAGCTTACACACAGTGGGCCATTCAGTGCACCCATTCACAGTTACAGTTATGGATGCAATGACCCTATTCAGCTTGTACACAGTGTGCCATTCAGTGCACCCACTCACAGTCACAGCTGTGGATGTAATGACCCTATTCAGCTTGTACACAGTGGGCCATTCAGCTTGTACATAATGTACACAGTGCAGCCATTCACATACACAGCTGTGGATGCAATCACTCCATTTAAATCTACAAAATGTATAGGGCCTGATTGGACCTGAAAAAAAAATATTTCTATCCTAGCTGGACCTTTCTAAAATTCAGAGCACCTAGAAATCTTTGAAGGTGTGGAAGAGGAACTTATGCAGTTGGATGAATAAGTAATGCTGGTTTTTGTTTTGTTTACATCCTCAGCTGAAGTACTCCATCGTTGGGCGAAGGGAGGGTGATGTTGCAACTGTCTACTCAGATCCTAAGCTAGCTGAGGTGGAGCTAGGTTGGAAAGCCATCCGCGATATGGACAAGATGTGTAAGGCTCTCTCTCATTCTGTCCATTGATATTTGCTTTTTGGTCATTTTAGTCAGTAAGCAGTTTGCAAATTACTGTTTCCATTTGCCCTCACACTTCCAGGGAACAAACAGGGCCTAGGCTGTGGTATTGCCGAGGTCAGGGCAGGGTTAGGGTTTGACAATCAGCGAGCAAGACTTAAGACAAGGCAATGAGCTAAGCAATGTGTAATAAGAGGCATGTATGAAGTAGGTGTAAGGCCCTAGCAGTGAGTACACTTTTCACCACGCAGGATGAAGCTATGAATCACGAATCACGATCACATGAATTGACTTCACACATATGGGCTTCCACTTCCACTTCACCAACCACTCAACTCACAAATACAGAACATATGAGTCATTCCATTAACAAGGGATCCAACTTGTGATATTTCAATGTCCCCACTTACATATGAAACCATTCAACTTTCCTACATGTAATATTTGTTCAATCATAGTTCGACCATAGTTTTCCTAATTAATGGTATACGTTGTCTTTTTCTTTGATTCTGTATAATTTTGTTAAGTGCCTTGAGCGTCTTTGCAGACAGATTCTGGCGCTCTAGAAATGTCCATTATTATTATTATTATTGTAACAACTTAATGAAACTTTATGTCTGTGAAACACATATAATATACTGTTCTATCTACAAAGTGGTTCATTACGTTATTATGATATTAAGATATGATATTATAAGTTATGTCACATATGATATGTTTCCTCTTTCCCCAGGTGAGGACCAGTGGAGGTGGCAGAGTAGCAATCCAAACGGCTATTCATCCTAACGACCCGTTGGAGGACTACTCATCCTAACGACCCGATGGATGGCTACTCATCCTAACGACCCATTGGATGGCTACTCTTCCTAGCGACCTGTTGGATGGCTACTCATCCTAACGACCTGTTGGATGGCTACTCATCCTAACGACCCGTTGGACAACTACTCATCCTAACGACCCGTTGGACGACTACTCATCCTAACGACCCGATGGATGGCTACTCTTCCTAGCGACCTGTTGGATGGCTACTCATCCTAACGACCTGTTGGATGGCTACTCATCCTAACGACCTGTTGGACGGCTACTCATCCTCACGACCTGATGGACAGCTACTCATCCTAACGACCCGTTGGATGGCTACTCATCCTAACGACCTGATGGACAGCTACTCATTCTAACGACCTGTTGGACGGCTACTCATCCTAACGACCCGTTGGACGGCTACTCATCCTAACGACCTGTTGGACGGCTACTCATCCTAATGACCTGTTGGATGGCTACTCATCCTAACGACCCGTTGGACGGCTACTCATCCTAACAGCTATTCATCCTAATGACACCCGCTGGACTAGCTGGCTACTAGCTGAAATGCAGCTTTGTCACTATACCATCCACTCATACAGTCAACTTGTACATTTCACCTTTCTTAAATATACAGTAGTTAAAGGTGGGGTTCACCATTTGCGAAGGTCAGAGAATTGCTTCCATACTTCCATACACCTTCCATATACCTGCGTAAGTTTCGGCTCAATCCGACAACCATGCCACAAGAAAAACCGTGGAAACGACATAGATTGTAAAAGGAAATCTGGTCCAACGATCACTCAATGGAGTATTTTCCTCTTTTCTAGAAAAAGGCAGATTTTCAGCGCTAAAATTTCAAAGAATGTTTGATACCATTACAGACTTCGTGATGATTAAGTTTTTAATCAAATTTGGAATGTCCAGAAATTGAGCACTTTGCCAATGGTGCACCGGTTCACATACAGCACCCGGCAAATAATCATGCTGTTTCCGAAAACACTCCAGAAGAACTGCGATGGTATTGCAATTTGAATCACAATTAGTAGGGAGATTTTGCCATTCACACGTGAAAGGAAAAAAAAGCAATTTTTTAATCAAAAGATTTTAAAATCACAAAGTTAATCATGCTTTTCCGTGCTAGTGTGGAAGCCCAAATATTTCAAAGAGTATGTCTTAAAATTTAGTGGGCCTGACGTTTCGATCCTAGCAGGACCTTTCTCAAAGGCAGATATGATACCAGACTGGTATCATATCTGCCTTTGAAAAAGGTCCTGCTAGGATCGAAACGTCAGGCCCACTAAATTTTAAGGTTTGCATTTTGGTAATTTTAGTCAGTAAGCAGTTTGCAACATCTTTGTATATCACCTCAAAGAGTCTGTGTTAGAGTCAATCTCAGTCTCAATATACCCTATATACATTATATTTTATTTTCTTTCTTAAGACTGTGAGCTTTGCACAGAAACCGTTTGGCCTATCACAACTTATGATGGGTTATCCTTCATAAGTTGAGTCACAATCCATCATATGGCTTTGCAAAATCCTTTGCTGGTCACGCGTTATTCTTGCGCATAAATAATTTGACACCTTCATGGAATTTAGACAACGAGCTCAATACTGTCTACTGTCTACCCAGAAGTGGTTTTCACCAAGCCTTGCATCGTTACTCAAATGTGACAGGCTGCATGGTTTCTGTGCATCGCTCGTCGTCGTCATGCGATTGGTCGTAAATTACATAGAGATTGATGAAATCAACCAAGGTGTCAGGGATTAGCTGCTAGGATATTTAGGCTTGTTGATAGGTTTTCATCCAGCCTTTGGCTTTCTCAGCACAACATTCCAGTTATTCTGCCAAGGGAGGCTGCTTTTCGTACGTGTCATAGAGCTCTATTAAAAATAACTCTAAAGGAAGTGTCTACTGCATCAGAGAGAACCCCATTCTGAACTTCAGTTCGCCCAAGTGTTCAAATCTTAGATATAACTTGATGTTTGAGTCGAGGGGAATGTAATTCAATAAGGGTTTGCCCTGCTCAAATCCAATCTCGATTTGTTTTGCCCTGCTCAAATCCAATCCTGGTCAAATCTTGATGAGAATCAGAGATGTTTGCTTCTCAAAAGATGAACTAGAATTAACCAAAGTGAAAGGATGTCTATTTCTTGGGATGATTGTTCTTGAGAGCAAACTCTTCTTAGTCATTCCATGCTTGCTTTCTATGCAACCCCGCCATGTTCATTTCCTGCCAAGTTGTTGAAGAAGACAGTCCCATTGTCAGTTGTTAGAGTAATAGGTTTACGGTGACACCATGTAAATTTCTCTTTTGTGACTGTGAGAATGTGTGGTTCTGAAAGAACTGGAACCATATTCTGCTATTCTCACCATGAAAGCCTTCAAATCTCATTTGTCAGTTGTAAACCAAACACAAGAGTGGGGTTACACACACCAAGAGATGGCTTATCTTTTTTTGTTTTAAACGGACTTTGCCTGTCCTGGGTCCCCTTTCATAGAGCCACTTAACCCATATCCGCTGAGTTACTGGATTTTCCGTAGGATGCAGAAAAGCTACAAACGCCAAAATAAGTGAAATTACGTGGGGGTTTTTTTTAGGTTTGTGAAAATGGTGGGGTTATCCCATTCACTGTTCTGTTGATATGGTTTGTGATATTTTAGATTTTCTGGTATCATAATGATTTCATACTCTTTCCTCTGTTTGGGTTTAATTTTTTTGAAATCGCTGTCATTGACAATTTTCTCTTGTGATGCATGTTTTTATTTTATTTTTAGTGTGATAGAAGCTTAGGCAGGAACACTGTTTATGTGCTGTGACCAGTCAGGCGGATATAGGTTAACCGTGAAAATCTGCAAAGCATGAAAACTCTCCCTTGTGTAAAAAGGATAATTAACCACACTGTGATGTGATTCCACTCTTCTTTGCTTAGCATGAAACAAAAGTGAAGTTTGGTTTGGCAAGGTGATCCTAGATCCCGTTTCCACTACCAACTACACCAAATAAGCGCGATCATTTGGATCGCGATTCAAACTCCACTTTTTGTGTGGACACAATAAATGCGATTAGTAGTGGGATCTGATTCGAACGAATAAGAGTGACACTTATTCAAATAATCGTGTTTTTTTGCAACGCGGTGTATGTGGGAGCGCTCCACTGAATCACATCTTTTTTTTATCCCACAATGCACCGCTGTGCTTGTTTATATGGCTCCCTGCGTGGGCCACCCTCAAGGACACGCCCACCATTTGATCACAACTACATGTACTAACCACTATCGGTTCGTGATTTTTTGTCCTGTGTGGACACGACCAAAAAAATGGTTTTTGAAATGTGATTTATTTTCGTAGTTGGAACGGGCTTCCTATGACTCATTACTTTTCGTGCTTGAGAAGATTTTGGTGCTGAAGCGACTATTTGAAATTGGGCCCTGTTTGTTCATTCAGTTTGCACAAGCCACTTTGGAAAAGCTGCTCAATTTGGGGTCCACAAGGTTGGGTTGTTTTGTGCGTGGAATATACCTTCGTAACTTGTACAGTGTATGGTGATATCTAAGCATTTGCTGGGCTTTGTCTTTCAAATTATCTGATGTGATGAAGAACACTTAATTTAATGCCACAGTGCCTTAAGGAAAAGCGTTTCAGAATTTAATCAAGTTGTTCAGTGTCATGAAAGACTGAGTTGGGGTAGTTACCGCAGTGCTTGCTTGCTGGAAAAACAGTTGTGAAATCTGGTGTAATGCAGTCTCATAAATGACCATGCTAGTCTCAGGGCTATCCAGCTATTTTACATGTTTGATGAACTGTTTGATGAACAAACTTTGTGGTAAGCTAGAAGTTAAAACTTTTTTTCTCAATTGAATCATGAAAATCAATTGAATGTGTGAAAAATTCATCAATCCTTAACCCATTGAGTGCCCATCCAAAATCTTTCAGAGGATATTGCTTACAGCAACCTGGGGAAAAGTTTTGAAATACCCATTTTGTATAATTGAGGTCAATGATCAAATTATAATTAGTATTTTTTCTTATATGATTTATGATTTTGGTTTATTGAATTGAAATTTCAATTCAACAGCTTTCATTTGAGGTGAAATTTATCTGTATCTCTGGAGCTGCTTAACTTTTTGAGATACGTTCATCCAAAGGGACGTGTTAATTATTAAAATGTTAATTAACCAATATCTCAAAAACAAATTCTCAAAAACAACTAGTAGGCCTAGTACTTGTTCCAATTCTGAAGAAAATTGGTCTTGGTCGTTTCTCAAGGAGGCCAATAATAATTATAACCAAATTTCATTTCCATCTGTGGAGGTCGGGTCCAAAGGTGTGTTTAGTTGACCTGGAATAACCCATAGAAGGGTTTATTTATTGGAAAGAGAGTAAAGAGTATTTTTATTTTGGTGATGACATAACAAACAGTGTTTGCTAGGTCTTTATGTCATCCCTGTAGTAATGTAGATCTATTTAATTACTTGAACAAAATATCAAAATAAACTATGCTTTAGCCTTTAAATTGGTGCACTAGTGTCCATTATATATCAGTAAACAGGGAATTTGTTTCTTTGTAAAGGGGAAAACTTTGTAAAGTTGGGGGAAATGCCGAGATGAAGGCAAGTTGCATTAGACTCGCATATAGTTAGCTGCACAAATTGTAGCATGACCCGAATAGTTACAACAAAGTATTTTAAATAAACAAAGGAAAAACTGACTCGGAACTTTTGACCAAAATGAATAATTGGCTAAAGAAAACTTTGACTGGATCGGGACTTGAACCACAGACATCTGGATTAGCTTAACCAGTGTTCTTCCATCTGCGCTATCCAGCCCTTAGATGGTGGCCTTCCCCAATAGTCGACTAGTCGGGGTGGGGGCGCCAGTGAGAAGTATTTTGTTAGTAGGCCCTACTGGCCTCGAAATATCACAACAATATATTGAAATTGCCTATATAAGGGCTGAGGTTACCACGGCTAGCAGCTACAGATACTATATCAACGCAGTAAGGTAATAATAATCATTTGTTGGCTTTAGAAAAAGTACTCTTGCACTAATTATTTACGACCGATAGCTGACTGTCGACAATAGGGGTCATAGACTATAGTTCATCGTTGTGGCACGGTATGTTTATAATTTTCCCTTCAGACTCGGGTGGAAAATTGCAAAATGGTTTCGATTAATCGGGTAAAAGACAGTCTATCCCTGCAGCAGAATGCTCTTTGGTCCATTTAGAGCAAGATATCGTCTGTGTTTGAAGAGGAAATGGCAGACTTACCCTTCGGTAGTTTGTAAAAACGGAAGATTTGGAGCCCGAGAAATTTGAAGGTCCCGCGCAGCACGCGTGCGTGTTGAGTCAGGCGGTACGTTGACAAAATGAAGGCTTGGCTCGGGCTTAGGCTTCGGTCACATTTTCCCTTACCGGTTTTGATGTCACAGGCATTTAGAAAAAGGGGCGTTTGGCCCCAGTTTCTTGAAGAATAATCTGTACTTAACAATCCAACAAATTTTGCAGATTCGTCAACACAACCACAACCTGGATTTTCACGGTTTTGTCAGACGGAGACGAAGCCTGAGCACGTACTTGATGCATGGATTAGAATTTACAAAATGCCCGGATGTGGCTCGAGCTCGGGCTCGGGTTCGGGCTTGGACTCGGTAACGTTCGGGTTCGGGTAGTGCTTGGGCTCGGGTATAGGGCTCGGATAGTGTTCGGGTAGGGCTCAGGCTCGGGTAGAGCTCGGGCTAGCTCCGAGTTTGTATCTACCTTCCAAACCACGACAGATTCAGGCCAGCGACCCATCCGATAGAATGAAGCATATATACAATTCTAATGAAATATAGGAACATTTGCAGAGCTACCAAAGCTCGACTCATGAAAATAATGTGTGGTCAGTACTATGGTTGTGAATGTTGAACAACTTGAATAATATCATTGACAAAGCAATGGAGAGGAAGTATGAAAAACCTTCACTAAATGATTATGAAGCATATATTTTGGCAGTAAATCAACAGGTTTAGGGATATAGGTCTGTAGGAACAAATATCAGAAACTTGTGTACATTGAGTTTCTGTTACATGATCCTGCTCATGAATATTGAAATTCTCATTAGCATAAAAACTTAAAACCTGCAAATACACCCCCAGAACGAGTGTTACAAGCAGTTTGATTGTTAGCAACACTGCAAAACAGTTGTGTATAGCATGGATTGGAGTGATAACATGTTTCTGCATCCATTATTGTCAGTAAATGCTGTGCTTCAAACCTTGGTCCATCTTTGCAAATTTAGTCAGCTCTTGAAAGATACAATGGAATGGGGTCAGGGAACCAGACAAAATGGAGACAAGATTGTGTACACTTCTTTATGTCTGTCATTTATTTCATGTCCAATAAAAATGTACATCCAGGGGGACCCAGTCTGTCGTTAAAAGAAAGAAATCCAAAAACCAAAAAACAAGCAAAAATGAAAAACTCATGACAGCTTTATGCAAGAATACATTAGGATAAATCACAGCTTGCTACAAAAAATACATTAATGCAAAAACAAAATCATTAATATTCTAATTTGGAAGACAAATAAAAATCATCTAGGTCTACCTGATAACAATTTGAATAAGAAGAAATCAAACCACAGAGTAAAGCTAGCGTCTGGTTAGTCTTTGCTCAAGGCTCTGCAGGGGCTTGGACACTGAGTCAAAGGGTCTGCTCAGTGTAGACGGGATCTGATCCCATATTCTGTGCGTTGGAATAAGCGAAGCGCCTTGAGCAGAGGCTAGTACAGACTGGCATCAGTTTGTTCTGAGTGCTGTCACCCTCGTTAATCCGAGTTGATTTGGCAAAATCACATCAAAATAGGGCCTATACACATATGCGGATACAGGCCAATACATATGCAGCACGATTTGAGTCAGAAACTACATAAGGTACATAATAACAAGACAGGACACCTCTTGCGAAGCGCTACACGACCCCCACACAACTGGTATCCTGCTGTATTGCAATGTATGTCTGGGTTACCAATGAATAGGTCGGGCCTCCATATCACTATACACGATTTATGATGGGTATATGAAGGCGTGCCTGATTGGCAATCGGCTGCCTTTCGTCAAAAAAAAAAAAAACGCTCGACAAAATGACCCCCCTTTCATACCACCTCTATACCCTTATGACAAACACAAATGATGATCGCACAAAATGTCAAGATGTCATTCAACTCTGATCATTAAAAAAGAATAACCGCTGATAATTATAAAATGACTCTGTGGGTGTTTTAGGAGGGGAGAGCACATACATCTTGGCAATTCGAAACGGAGAGGGGCAGTGCAAAGTTATACGTCGATTATTCTCACTAGTTTCAAATCGAAAAACGAAGAAGTGTGGGTTCCGTAAGCAAATTCAATTGTCCATTTTTGATTTAAAATTACTGACATTCGTTTTTACAAAGCGGCTCCTTTACAGGCACGTTTTAGTGAAATAAAAAGGGGCCAAAAAGGGAGTCCTTGAACATACGATTCGAAAATGTGACGAGTTTTAAAGTTCATTGATATTTCAATAAAACCTTCGATCTGGTCTGTCATTTCCAATTGTTCGCGTAAAAGTTTCTTTCAAACCTTCCACTGGCTTCAGTATACGGTTGACTCCCATTTCAGCCCAAAATATCTTTCACGCTTCAAAAAGGCTTAGTTAATTTTTGTCTTTCTTATTTTTTTCAATCCCTATCGAGTAAAAAAGGTACTCACGACCGCTAAAACATTATTTTTCGTGTACAAAATGCATGTCTTGGGACATGAGAGCATCATAATTATATGCACTGCCACATTAAAAAAAACAACCATTTTGGCAGCATTTTAAAAAATCTTACTCGTGCGCACCAATAATTTTTCACCTTGCAATGAGCAAATGCCGAGTTACCAAAAAGCCCCTGTCCCTGTCGGATAATTTCTTATGATAGCCGTGAGCAGGGATCGACTCTAAACAGAAAGAACGGTCGAAATGATTTCTTAAAAACGTCAAATGGGACATGATCAAAGACCACCATCAAATTGGCAGGTAAATTACAGACTACAGACAAGTAATTACCGAAAGTACACAACCCATAGACTCGACTGACATGTTTGCGAATCCACACTCGAGTTTCTACGCAAATCAATGGGGCATTCCCCAAAGGTGTCCATATCCACATTATCCGGCACTAATTCATCCTGATCCCCGCTACGAGGGGGGTTACACGAAGTTCCCCAATAGGCGGTGCATATCGATCCTCCAAAAGTTTGCAGCCCAACCAATGTCACCTTTAAAAAAAAACACCCTGAAATTGATATGTTTGCGTCGAGAAGAATGTAATTCAAGGAGGGCTTTGCCCCACTCGACGTGATTAGCACCGAGTGCTCAGTGCTTTTCCCGATTTAAGTGAAGAAAAAACCACCGTGTAACACTTCTCCTTCGAGAAGGAGTGTGGCTCTGAAAAGAGCCTGGTAACTCAACGCTTCGGGTAGTGTGTACTCTTGCTTTTCCCCCGATTGCCTGCTGGAAATAAATACAGGCAGCTTGGACGGGACTCGGATTGGAGAATCCTTCCCGAAGCCGCCATTGCTGGGGGCCAACGCACGACAGCCCTTCGTGTGTGCCTACCAGGTGACTGATACATTTTAGTATACACAAAGGGGTTGGTATGTGAGACTAAGCCCCCCAGTTATGGCCGCGTCCAGGTAGACGGGGTCGAATGAGTCTACACACAGTGCGAATTGCGTCGAGTAACGCACTCCCTCACTGAGTCCAATGGGAACTCTCGATAGGTTGGTCAGCCCTTGACATCATGTTGGCAGTTGCAGCAATTTCGACAATTCACGTACACAGGATGTGCGGATGCCAATGGGCATGACGGCTGCAGCGCATTCAAGTGGTTATTGCGCCATTGCATTGTTCGACAGAATCACCAAAAATTGAGAGGGCCCGACGTTTCGATCCGACCAGGAGAACGCAGTGGCTATTGTTACGGCAGTCGTCCGTGTGGTTCCCTCACTTGAAAGTATTCGTCAGCATTGCAGGCTGGTTGAACCAGACTATTCGTTGATAGTCTGGTTCGAAGAGCTAACATCCTAACAAATTGACAAAACATTGTATTGTTAAGTACGTCAGAGAACCATATGGACGACTGCCGTAAACACAGACAATGCGACAGGCGAAAGGTCCAATCATGATGGAAACGTCGACTTCCCATTTTAGGGGAAACTTGCATTTTGGTAAATTTAGTCAGTAAGCAGTTTGCAACACTCTTGCATATTATTTTGTTGAAAGAATCAGTTATAGTTTAGGTACAGAACTTTTTTTAACACCAAACCACATTACCACACTGGAAGTATACGTATGCCAAATTTAAGTACGATCTTCCGTGAAAAAAATATAACATCACATCTTACAGTTAATTGACTTAATTCCTTTAAAAAGTCGAAGCAGCAAAGGAAATGGTTATTGATTCTAATCTTACAGCAGACCGTAAATAAGTTAATAATGTTTCATCACACGGCTTGAATTTTTTTTGGGTGGATTACAAGGTTTAAGAATGTCTTTCTCAAAGTCTACGACAGAACATCACAAAATCTACAAACAGCAAAGAGTCGTATATAAAAAACCCAATAGTTATCATTTCTACATCTCGCAAAGATATCTTCTTAAAAAAAAAAAGAACGAAAGAGGGAAATTAATCTACAAAGCGCGATTAATTCTCAAAATTTAGCACAGAGTGAAAAGTCTAGCAATACACGACTGTACAAACATCCAAAATGGGGACCAGTTTAATTAATATGTTACATCAAAGACCATCGCGCTATTTCATATTATCATTATTATTAATATTATTTGTTTATATTTCCAATTCAATACGATTATAAGATTCTCCTTACATGCCTAAAAAGGATTACATACAGGCTTGTTTACATGTAGAGATTAAAAAGGCAATACAGTTAAGTTCGATAGGGGTCCGTGTTAAGTCAGTTGGGAGAATTTCTCACAATCGACGGACAAGAGGGTCCATGTTAAGTCAGTTGGGAGAATTTCTCACAATCAGCCGACAAGGAGGTCCATGTTTAGTCAGTTGGGAGAATTTCTCACAATCAGCCGACAAGGAGGTCCATGTTTAGTCAGTTGGGAGAATTTCTCACAATCGGTCAACACAGACCGATGAAAGACTTCTTAGGGACGTCCCAACTCCTAGCACTCATCCCCCCACGAAAAAAAACCTGAAGAAATTCAACGACGAAAATGCATTTGTTTTGTTCTTCTTTCATCGGATCATCGGTGTCTGGTTTGTTCTGCCAAGGGACCTTGTTTGTCGGCCTCTTTGCTTGTTTGTTTGTTAAACACAAAAAACTCCATCCCAAGCTATTATATTAGTATTGGTAGCATAGATATCACATGATGTTTGCGTTGAGGAGAATGTAATTCAATGAGGGTTTGCCCTGCTCGACGTAAAGGGTATAGGATCATAGATATAACATGATGTTTGCGTTGAGGAGAATGTAATCCTCATTAATTCTAATGAGGGTTTGCCCTGCTTGATGTGATAAGCACTGAATGCCCAGTGCTTTGCCCGATGCCAGATGACAAGAAATCAGGCAGTACAGGCAGGATTCAAACCCGGGCAGGAGTCGCGGGTTCAAATCCCGCCCGAGCTGCCTGGACTGATTTCATCAGGCACCAGGCAGAAGCACTGGGGCATTCAGTGCTTACAAAGTCAAGCAAGTCAAACCCTCATTGAAGTAATGGCAGCTTTGGCAGATCTTTGTAAATAGGATTTAATACTAGTGAGTTTCCACATAATGACTGCAGAACAGCTGGCCATTGACAGGTGCACAAGACAGCTCCTGAACATCGACTTCAATGGCGCAGACCAGTCAAGTTTGACGGGCACACTCGATCATTCAGCGACTGCAGCTCAAACGACGGACACAACAAATTTGTTCATCTTTTCCCCCATCTTGGCTATGCCCACACGTCCCTATGCCAGTAAACCACTTTTTAAAAAGCGTCGTACAATACACCCCCAATACCTCATGTCTGGTCTCTTAAACTATCTGCAATGTGCCAAGGAGCAGCGCCATTTGTACAGATTGCTTTTTCAAAACTAAAAACTGTACAGGGCGTCAAATTCTGTGGCAGGGTCAAAGGTCAGGAAACTGCAAAGCAAAGCAGCTTTCCACAGAGTCCATTCATATTTCTGGTGCTTAATTCTTTTTCCATTTTTTTAAAAAGATTTCTCAACATCTGAGACACTGACAATGCAACTGGGTTTGTCTGAGATTGAGCTGACAATCAACAGACAGGTAGTGCGGGAGGGAGAGAGAGGGGATGACCTTTAACCTCCAGTTGACCCTCCATTTAAAAAAAACCAAAACATTCTGACACAATTGGGGTACAGAGTTACCAGGGCCAACGGCTGTGATGTGTTCTTTCAAATTGCACACCTACACGTAATTACAATATCGTACAGTTTGTACAAGGAGCCGGCGATGAAGAGCGCCCTCGTGTGTCGCGTAGCAGAGTCAGGGCCTGTGAAACCTGTGGGCAGACAGATAACAAGAATGCTTGATTACTTCTATTGGATTACAGTCACACAGCCCAATAAAAGATCACTTGAGCTAGATCCACCTCGGATCAAGGTTTTTCGACGGTTTTTCTTAGGATCCTAGCCATTCCTAGTAGGGCCGCTTTCTGGAGTAATCCGACCTTAACCGAAGACCCGACACTCACCTCGTGTACTTGCGGCTCTCCTCATGGACGCTCATCTCCTCACTCTTGAAGTCGTTGAGTTCTTTACGGATGGAGGCCTGGGGAGAGGAGGGTGGGGAGAGGGTGGGTCAGTTAGTGTGGCAAGAGTGTGTCTCCAGCTGTCAGCCTTGGTTGGCAGTCTACCACCAATAGGGATGGAAGCTTATGCCTTGCTTCAGACTAGTCACCCCTCCCAGTTCTATTTGTCAGCCTTGGCTGGCAGTCTACCACCAATAGGGGACAGAGGCTTATGCCTTGCTTCAGACTAGTCACCCCTCCCAGTTCTATTTGTCAGCCTTGGTTGGCAGTCTACCACCAATAGGGATAGAGGCTCATGCCTTGCTTCAGACTAGTCACCTCCTCCCAGTTCTATTTGTCAGCCTTGGTTGGCAGTCTACAACCAATAGGGATAGAGGCTCATGCCTTGCTTCAGACTTGTCACCCCTCCCAGTTCTATTTGTCAGCCTTGGCTGGCAGTCTACCACCAATAGGGATGGAGGCTTATGCCTTGCTTCAGACTAGTCAACCCTCCTAGTTCTATTTGTCAGCCTTGGTTGGCAGTCTACCACCAATAGGGATGGAGGCTAATGCCTTGCCTCAGACTAGTCACCCCCTCCCAGTTCTATTTGTCAGCCTTGGTTGGCAGTCTACCACCAATAGGGATAGAGGCTCATGCCTTGCTTCAGACTTGTCACCCCTCCCAGTTCTATTTGTCAGCCTTGGCTGGCAGTCTACCACCAATAGGGATAGAGGCTTGTGCCTTGCTTCAGACTGGTCACCCCTCCCAGTTCTATTAATTGGCATTCAGGGCTGGCTCTCACCTTGTCTTGTGGTGTAAGCTTCGTCCAGGGCTTCTCAGCTTTCCTGTCGTAGTCAAACGCCTCCATGACCTCCACATACTCATTGAACTTGATGATGTTCCGCTGGCGGAGTTCTTCAACGGTCGGACGGAAACTCAGCTGTGGAGGTGAGAGAGATCAAGGTAGGTCAGCCAAGGTGGGTTACCAGGGAAAAGAGGAATGATACCAGTGAAACACCATGTGATTTGGACAAGTTGGGTTACCAGGGAAAGAGGCACGATACCAGTGAAACATTGTAATTTAGATAAGTTGGGTTACCAGGTAAAATTAGAATGATACCAGTGAGACAGTACATGTGTATGTGATTTGGACAAGTTGGGTTACCGGGGAAAAGAGGAATCATAACAGTGAAACATCATGGGATTTAGACAAGTTCGGTTACCAGGGAAAATTATAATGATACCAGTGATGCCAAATTTGCTTGGTAAGTCAATGTACATGTAGACCTTCCACCCATGAAACTTTTGGGCCACACATTTATCTTCAAATCACAGAGATGAAATGGCATCCAAGTCGTTTCCATGGCAATCCCAATGCCTTACCTTTCGGACGAGAATTCTCTTCTTTTCCTCAATTTTTTCTTTCTCTGTCTGGCCGGACCCCTCATCTGAAAAGAAAATGAAAAGAAAAATTGCTTCAAAAACCCACTACATCGAGGTTGCGGTAACTTGGCAGCTAACTGCGTTTGCACAGGACTTAGTTTTTGTCATTCTTGCACTCGGCCTCGGTAGTTTGACCAAAATAAGTCCTGTGGAAACTCGGCTTTAGAAAGACTACCGAATTGGGACAGGTTGTAAGTGTGAGCAGGTTTGAGAACTACGTGGTTAGGCCAACGGACTCCTCACCTTTGTAGATGTTCCTCTGTTGCAGTTCCTCCTGGGTCGGTCTTTGGCTGAGTCGGCTGCAGAGGTAAGATTGAAACACGGACTGAGTTGACCGTAAACAGGGCTTTCTAGTGCAGACGTCTTGACCACTTGGCCACTGATCTGGTCGAGGTCGTATGGCAGATTCAAACATGTACAGCGTCTGGTACTGCATTGCATCATTGAGGATTTGCCTCGAGGAGAGTGTAATTCAATGAGGGTTTGCCCTGCTTGACGCAATTACACCGAGTGCCCAGTGCTTTGCCCGATGCCTGATGAAAAACAATTCAGGCAGCTCGGGCGGGATTCGAACCCGCGACTCCTCCTTTCTAGTGCAGGTGTCTTAACCACTGGACCACCGAGCTGGGCGAGGTCATGTGGCAGATTCAAATAAAGTAGAGCATCAAGGAGGATGTAATTCAAAGAGGGTTTCAAGTACTTCGGGTGAGTGCTCAGTGCTTTGCCCGATCATATTTTATCTATGGATGATTTCCAGGGTCTCCGTGACTGAATAGAAGAGCCCTGTCTGACGTCTGATGGCAGCGATGCAAATGACCGACAAGGTCATTTTCTGAAAATCAACGAAGGCCAATCAATTGTGCGACTGCGAGTGAGCGTTGACGCAACCGAGGGATGCGATTGCAAGATTCACGGCAGGGGTGCAGGGGCCCTTAAATTTTTAGGGTTTTAACTGATAAAATTTAGCAGTTTGAGATACCAGTTTGACATAAAAATAAATAAATAATAATAATTTTTTTTTAAGCCATTTACGGAAATCAGGAAATTTCCAGAAGTCTTACCGGACCAGCTTGGTGCCAATGGCGTTCATGATCTGCTTCTTCTCGTCTTTGCTCTGCTGCGGCAGGATGTTGCGCTCCTGCAGTGCCTCCCTGCTGGGACGGTTGCGCAGGTGGAAGGCCAGGCTGTCGTTGCGCTTGACGCGGGCTACCAGGCTCGCTGCAAACCAGAAAAAATGACCCCAAGTTCCCGGTCAGGGTTTTTTTTTCTCCAAGATTTCAAGAAGAGTTGCATAAGTTACGCCACAATGACTCTTTTCAGCAATATTTAGAAAAGGCAGCAAAGTGTTCCGTAAGTTAGGCAACAAAATGTTGTGTACGAAACATTTGAAGTTTCGTGAAGTAGGCAGCTGCAGTGTACATGTACCTCCAGTTTTCCATTGCTACAATAGCAGATAGTGATATGTTTACCAGTTTCACCAGTTGTGCTGTATAATGCACAGCTAAGACAGTGTTCAGAATGCTGTGTACAGAGCTATGGTTTTAAAATGCTCCAATACCGTTGCTCCTAAGATAACATTTCAAGAATATGTCAAGAATGTCAAGAAAAGATACAAAAGCAACGAGGAACAACAATTAATCTTGGAAATCTAGCGCCTATAGATTTGCTTTCAGTTTGACGCATACAATTTGCAGAAATATTAAGAAAGGCCTATGGTTTCATAACGCTTTAACAGAAGGAGAAATGGAAGTACCAAGTGGAAGGCTTGCAGTGACACCATGTACACATGTATAACACATTGCCCACAAAACAGAGGCTTCAAGCCCCTAGACAACATTGGTAAGATCGATATACAGAAATGTTCAAAGGTTTACATGAAACTTATACAGTTTGCAGATGGTTATAGTAGAAACCTCGCACTGAAATATTTCTGTCTAAAATGCTGTATTTGTTAAGAAAAGAGTAAAAGAAATCGTTCACATCTCACCCCAAGATCGAAAAATAAATTTGGAACAATTTGTGGAATGCTGCATTTTCGCGAAACAAATAAAGCGGTTTTTCACTATTTTCTCGAGACTCGGTTGACGGACTGAGCTGAAATTTTCACAGGTGTGCTATTTCATGCAGATGTTGGATCAGACACCGTATGGATGCTATTCCCTGACCTCGACCAATGTTGTGTCATCCCTTCAAGCCACGCCTTAAGCCACTCACTGTTACAGTCCTCATCCGTGTCGCTGTCCGAGTCCCTCGAGTTCTCCTTGTTGTCGTAGTCGCTCAGGCTGTCCTCCTCCTCCGAGGAGTCCGGGATGTGGCCCACCTCCCCGTTGCACTGGCCGCTAGCGCTGGCGTCGCCCCGGTACTCCGCGCTGCCGACATGGCCGATGGTAACCGGGTGGCTGCGGGGAGCGAAACGTGCACGGGAAATCGAATTAGAGAGGGGCGGTGAACGGCAGATTTTTTTCAGGGATTTGTGCGAGTCTGAGGGGCGGCTACAGATTCTCTACTGACTCTCCATATCCAAGGTCAACCAAACCAAGCCCAAACCAGTCTAAGCCCCCCCCTTCCCCCAGCCAACCCATGGATCACCTGCATGTATATCCACGGCCTCCCCACCACCAAATGACACACCCCAGTGAGCACCCATACGTCCCCCCCCCCCTACCAGGCCCCCTAGGATTATCCTCCCCAGAGGATTATCTTTCCCGTTGGGCTGTGTGGCATGCAAAGACAATGTCCCCTGTGTGCTTTCAGCTGCAGGGCAGTATCCATCAATCCTCCACAGTAAAAGTCCCCACAACTGCACAATTACTGCTACTAATCAAAAAGGGTCTTTGTACTGATTTGTATTGCTTTGTTCTAAGCTGAAAAGAGTCTTTGTTTAGAATGTGGACAATAGTGGTGCCCGGATTCGGAGGGCCCCGTCGCATAGTCAAGCAAACGGAGCTCTGGATTCGGAGGTCCCGGCGCAAAGTGGTTAAAAAAGCGGGGCAGGCCATCGCACGTTTGGACGCACAGGGCCAAATTGGCTGGCTATGGCCGTTGACGAAATGAAGGCTTAGGCTCGGGCTTAGGCTTCGGCCATATTCCTCTGACCCGTTAGAATGTCGCAGCATAGCTGCCAAACTCAAAGGAAATTAGGAATACCTCTGCTAAAAAAGCGGAATCACAGAGCAAACTACTGTACATAGGAATACATTTGTATTTCCAAGCCAAAAATCTGTTGTCTAGAGCTTGTAAAATGTGATCAACTTTTACCCCTAAAAAAGAGGAATAATTCCTCTAAAAAAGGAATAGTGGGCAGCTATGTCACAGGCATCTAGTTTCTTGGTGAATACTCTGTACTTGTCAAGCCGACAAACTTAACAAATTCGCCGACAAACCACTGCCTGTATTTTCAGGTTTTTGTCAGACGGAGACGAAGCCCGAGCCTGAGCCTGATCCACGGATCCGTAGAGAAAAACGTCTCACCTTCTCATCCCCACGACTCCGCCGATCCTCACGGTCGGCTGGTTCCCAGCAGACAGGCCGGCGTCACCACTGTGGCCAGTGTGGTTCGGAACAGCCGGTGCTCCTGCCAAACAAACACACACACAATGGGATGGTGATAGTGACAATATTCGAATCCACCGCACGACCTCGACCAGCTCGGTGGTCAAGTGGTTTAAACGTCTGCACTAGAAAGCTGGTCAGGAGCTGTCTTGTGCACCTGTCAATGGCCAGCCGTTCTGCAGTCATTATGTGGAAACTCACTAATCCTATTCACTAAGATCTGTCAAAGCTGCCATTACTTCAATGAGGGTTTGACTTGCTTGACTTTGTAAGCACTGAATGCCCCAGTGCTTTTGCCCGGTGCCTGATGAAAACATTCAAGGCAGCTCGGGCGGGATTTGAACCCGCGACTCCTGCCCGGGTTCAAATCCCGCCTGTGCTGCCTGAAATGTTCTCATCAGGCACCGGGCAAAAGCACTGAGCACTCGGCGTTTATCACGTCGAGCAGGGCAGACCCTCATTGAATTGGACAGCCTCTCTCAGCTTCGCAGCTCTCTCCGTCCTCGGAAAGAGCCGCTCGGGGATAAAGGGGTGTACCGGTACGTACCTGCCCTGGTGCCCTCCTTGGGCGGCAGGGCGGGCGAGACGTTCCTCTTGGGCGGCAGGGCGGGGCTGAGCCGGCCCGCCTTCTCCGGCAGGGGCGGGGGCAGGGCGTCGGGCGAGGTCGGGGGCGGGCTGCCCGCGGCGGGGGGCTCCGGCGGGTCCTGCCCCGCGCTGCTGTTTATCTCCACCTCGGTGACGCCGCCTGGGGCCTTGACCTCTGACCGGCCGGTCGTCACTGCGGGCACATCAGACGGAGACATTAAAAACAAAAAAAGGAAGTGCATACAAGGAGCTCATTAGCAAAAGGCCTTACTGTTGCATTTAGATATATATCCAATCAAGATCTACGGGAAAGATGCCAGAGAGAGCACAGAAAAACATCACAACAAAACAGCGCTGGAAACTGGATAGGGCATGTTCTGAGGGAAGAGACAGACAGCATCCCAAGAGAAGCTGTTGCGAAATTGCGTCCTCATGAAGAGCGCCACCACGCATCCGTGCTCAGGCAGCGTATTCCACGCTCGATAAGTTGGAAGGCTGGTTGTCATGGTGAGCAATGTGTTTTCCTGTTCTTATCCTACTTATTTAAAATCACCTTTAATAATAATTATACCAATTATATCTTGCAATCATAGTGATAATATTTGAATGACCATGTGTTATTGATCCGTTAAATGATCTGAATGGAGATCCGTAACACGGCCAATAAATGGCAGACCCAGTGCTCACAGACCATCTTAGAATGCGTCCGACTCCCCCCATTCTTTTCAGTAGCCCTACACTGGGTACTCAAAGGAAGAAGAAAGAGAGGAAAACCAAAGACCACCTGGCTTCGTACTGTGGAAGCAGAAATGAGAACAATGAACCTGACTTGGGGAAATGTCCGAAGAATAGCCCCAAATCGACAAGAGTGGAAAACCTTTGATGCTGCCCTACATACCAGGAGGCACAATGGGCAGTAAGTAAGTACATGTAGTATGTAAGTAAGTAACTGTTGCATTCAAAATTTCATGGTTTTAAATCTCTTCTATTTAGACATCTATATTTTGTCAAAAATGAAATAACCTAATAAACCTGCCTGTATTTACGGTATCTATACTGTACTACTGCATTTATTTTTCACTCAGAATTGAAAAGCATTCTCGTGATTACTGAAAATTGTCATGGTGAGTTTATCTGCTTTTGCAAATGAACTCTTGATATTCACCTGGCGGTAAATATACATGTAACCTCCCATTGGAAGTGTATATTCACCCAGCAATGGCATTCTTCTTGGAGGTCATTCCCGCTGGTGTCATGCATATTCATGAACACTCTTTACTCTGATTGGTCAATGCCAGAGTATTGAGCATACATTAAATAAATAAGCGTAAACATGATGTAATGGCAATTACGCAGAATTGCATTTGCCTAAAAACAAAAAATTTTAAACGGGGAAATGGGATTTTAAAAAAGAAAAACCTGTGCGATTCAGCGGAGCGGTCCCACACACATCGCGTTGCAAATAAATGTGATTATTTGGAGTTTGAATCAAATCACATCGATTCAAATCACAATCCAAATAATTGTATCTATGGACAGTGGACTGCCTTCATAACACCTCAGCAAGTGCAAAGCGCTTTGCATGGTTAATCGGATGTTCCCTTGCACATGACTGAATGTCACTATGCACATGTTACAGTGCGTTAGACTCATTCCCTATAACCAATCTGCGACCCGTAGCACCTCTACGTAATCGCGTCCACAATGTGCTAAACTGCGCATCTACGGAGTGGACTGTCTGCTGCCACCTCGGACTCCACAAATATCCCGCAGAGAACCCTGCCCAAAGCACGACGACCGCATCAGGTTAAGGATTCGTAATCCCTTCCCTCTTCACAAAGACCTTCCTCAACGGGAGATATGTCCCTACAGCATCTCCACTGAGGCTGGTAATCTTGCTAAAAAAAAAAAAAAAAATTTTAAAAATCCCCATCTGGTTTTTTTTCTTTCTCTTCCCCGAGACATATCAATCCCACTGAGCTTCTTGCTTTCAGCACTTCTTTCCCCCAAGGAGCTGTCGCCGAGAGAGAGCGAGAGAGAGAGAGAGAAAAAAAAATTAAGGCGAGGTGACAAAGACGACCGCGAGAAAGAGAAGACGGAAAAAGGCGGCTGAGACAGATGAGATGCGAGAACTGCGTAGCAAACACTTGTGGAATCAGGTTATTTGTTACAAAAAAAAATGGTGCCAAAAAAAGAAAAACAATGAGGCTTGAGTTACATGTACATGTACCCGGGGGGGTACCTCCGGGTTTGGGTCGGGTTTAATCTCCGAGCTTTCCATCTGCTCAAAGCCAGGATTTTGGGGGGATTCAGAGAGTTTCTATTTATTTTTTACCGGAGCATAAGGCAAAAACGTCTTACCCTTGATCCACCACTGGATTGCTCTCTTTGAATTTCATTCTTTCTTTTTTTTCACCCCAAAAAAGTCTCCCCATCCTCCTTTCTCTCTTTCTTATCTCTCTTAAGCATTTGTGACAGTGAGTGCAAACTGGGTATCTTTTCAGCATCATCCTCAACCCCATATCCCAACGTTGTAATTATGCTAGAGTACTACGTACACGAGCGATGGGATTCGGGAGAGGCAAATCCGGCCGTAATTGACGGCTTTGGTCGTAGATTGGGAGACCCCTCGCTGCTTGCTCGCTTGCAAGTTGGCTGGCAGCCGGGACGCTTGCTTAGGCAAAGCACGCTCGCACGACGTGCACATCGCGCAGCAGATGTCGGGGGGGGGGGGGAAATTTCTCCGTCTCGGTAAGCCTTCCTCAAATGACACTAGAGCCAACCCTGGGCACTAAGATCTGTATGCACACAAACCTTTTTGGGCAAGTGCATGTACCGACTCATGTACCTCCCAATCGAGAACATTTACTGTGAAATAGAAAGGCTATTTATTTGGATCCTACACAATGTACTGTTCATTGTTGCAAGATCATTCTGAACCACGACTTTATCATTCCATTTTCATTCCACTAAATCTAGTAAAGTACATTGTAGACTTAGTCCACCCAGTCAGGACATTTTAAGCAAGCAACCAGGCTGTTTGTCTCCTCTCACCCGTACACTCTATCTATCCCAAGGTGTAGAATAAAGAGGTATCAGAACAGCTTCTTGTCACGTTCTGCCTCTCTCAGGAATTCCCTTCCTGGTTCATGTTTTCCCCCAGCCTACGATCTTGTCCTTTTTAAGAGGAATGTCAATTTCTATCTCCAGCCTTCCTGAGTCCCTCTCTATTTCCTTCTTTCCTTAGCCCTTAACCTAGAGTGGCTTTATAGCCTTGTTTTTAGCCGAATTTGCATTAAAAAAAAAAGAAGAAGGAAAAATCATCAAGACCACTCTGAGAGTCTTTGAGAAAAGTTCGACTAAGGCCTTTTCAACGTTAAACATTTGCATTGTGGTCATTTGAAGTCAAGAATTAATCAGCAACATTTGTTGAAGCTACTTTTATCAGTGCGCATAAAGCCTGCAGTTCAGAAGGCCTATTATTCTCACGGAGTATAAGATATCAAACAAATATTGAACCAAACAAAATCACCGTGAATTTACGAACAAATTGAAAAACAGCAAAGAATACTTTGACTGGACCGGGACTTGAACCCGAGACCTCTGGATTAATGTACTAGTGCTCTCCATCTGAGCTATCCAGCCCTTAGATGGTGGCCTTCCCTGATAGTCGACTAGTCTTTGCCGGGGTGGGGGCGCCAGTCAGAAGCATACAAATCGACAACTGATTGAGAGGCAGGACTGAATTATTCGTTTCCAACGCAGAAACGTGAAAATCAATGCGGTAAGGCCGATGCGATAGGTTCACTTCATTTCAGCTGGTACTGTAGGCAGCTCCATTGACTGTTGCACGCACTACAGGGCAAATTTTCCGTGATTTTTCGGGCGAAAGCCAGAATTCCAACTCTAATACAGGGCTATATTCAGAGGCCATGATTAAAAAAAAAAAGAGAGAAAAATTGGATGCTAGGTGGCGCTACGCAGCAATAACATTGACCATTCCATCCAGCATATCTATTGGTCAAGTCCACTTTACGGAGATCGATTGCACTGCATCAGGTATGCAAATCCCCTGACCCACTTCCTAACAAGACCTCGCATTCTCATTCTTCTTTTTTTTCTTTCTTTTTTTTGTCCAGTGCCAGCGTCGAGATATTTCCGCCGCGAGTGCCCAGTTGGGTCTTTTCCTGCCAAAAAAAATCCTGCCGCCCTCGCGATTTTGTCGAGCGCACTCAAAACAGATTGGAGCGCGCTCAGTGCTGGACGGACGGACGACCGGTCCAGACACGTCTGCCCCCCCCCCCCCCCGGAGGAACCTCTGCGTCGCTTGACGACAAGACGAGTGCATTTTGGTGGGAGGGTGGGTTGATTTCCTGTATTTTGTTGGAAGGGTCAATGCAGATCTTGACACTAAACCAAACCCATTACCATCTTCTGTCTCAAATTACGTGGGTAGGGTAAAAAACCCAAAAAACCTTGACAGCAGTCACACATTGATATTTTGTCCCCCCCCCCCCCCCCCGAAGGGCGCGGGTGTAGAACCTGTTAATGTAAAACGATTGGAGGTGTTTTGTCAAAACGTCGTGCCTGCAGGGGACAGGCATTGGACAGGGAGGTTTTTAGCAAGTTTTTTTCTTTTTTTTACTCACTGGCCGTGGGAGACGGATATGGTAATTTGTCCTCCTCCGAAGTGACCTGGCCACCGATCTCATTTGTTGCTTCTGGAAGGGGAAAAAAAAAACAAAGACAGAGTGTGAAAGAACAAGAGAGAGAGGGGGGGGAGGGGAAGAGAGGGAGAGAGAGAGGGAGAGGAAAGAGAGAGGAGAGAGACAGAGAGAGAGGGAGAAAGAGAGAGAGGGGGAGAGAGAGAGAGGAGGGGAAGAGAGAGGGGGGAAGAGAGGGAGAGAGAGAGAGGAAAGAGAGAAAGGGAGAGAGAGAGGGGGGGAAAGAGAGCGGGGTGGGGAAGAGAGAGAGGGGGAAGAGAGGGAGAGAGAGAGAGAGGGAGAGAGAGGAAAGAGAGAAGGAGAGAGAGAGGGGGAGAGAGAGAGGGGGAGGGGAAGAGGGACGGAGGGGATGAGAAGGAGAGAGAGAGAGGGGGAGAGAGAGAGGGGGAGGGGAAGAGGGATGGAGGGGATGAGAAGGAGAGAGAGAGGAAAGAGAGAGAAGGAGAGAGAGGGGGAAGAGAGAGGGGGAGGGGAAGAGAGAGAGGGGAAGAGAGGGAGGGGAAGAGAGGGAGAGAGAGAGGGGGAAGAGAGAGGGGGAGGGGAAGAGAGAGGGAGGGGAAGAGAGGGAGGGGAAGAGAGGGAGGGGAAGAGAGGGTGAGAGAGAGAGGAAAGAGAGAGAGAGGGAGAGAGAGAGGGGGGAGGGGGAGGGAGAGAGAAAGAGAGAGGGGAGAGAGAGAGGAAAAAGAGAGAGCCAGAGAGGAGAGAGAGAGAGAGAGAGGAAAGAGAGAGAGCCAGAGAGGAGAGAGAGAGAGAGAGAGGAAAGAGAGAGGAGAGAGAGCAAGAGAGAGGGAGAGGGAGAGAGAGTGCTGATTATCATAAAGAAATGGTGCCTTGAGCTTCATATTGGATGGATTATCCAATTAACAAACACATTGATTGATTATTGCAGACATCTCGTCTTCAGTTGACAGATTTAGTGGGGTAAGAACTGAAGGTGGAAGCACAGAGTGAAAGGGTTTGCGGTGACACCGTGTAACGCATCTGAGTGTGGCTCTGAAGAAAGTCGGTAACTCAATGTTTCGGGCAGTGTGTGCTCTGCCCGAGTCCGCCCAAGATGACAGGCAGTGCACACACACTAACCTAAACATTGAGTAATCGGTTATCTTCATTTTCAGAGACACGCTCCGTCTCAAAAGAGATGATTTACAAAATAAAAGCGCTTTCCAGTGGATGCCAGTGTGGGAGCAATTTTTAGCGGGGGAAATTTGTCCAAGTTGGGGCCGACCACTTAATTTCAATCTCCAACCCCGTCCATGCGGACAAAATTTGATTCAAAGTCATTCAGGCAGAGTCTGAAAATTCAAACCTGGAGTTCTGAAGCATGGTCTCACGTTCATTGGAGCATAATGCAAGCAAAACAACAAACTTATACAAACATACCCCCCCCCTTCCCCTTGAAAAGGTAAGCATTTTTCAGTGAAGCATGTGTCTCGTTATTCTGAAATTTTAACATTTATTTTCTTCTTGCAAAGCCTGTGAATTCTAAAGAGCTAGAATAATCGTTTCTTTAAAGGCCCAATACAAAATTGGGAAAATCGGGAAACATCGATGTCCACAGATTTCCTTCTAATTTACAAATTTACAGTTTGTAGATGGTCATGATAGAATTTTGAAATCTTACAGTCTGGGATGCTGCACTTCTTGAGAAACTTCACTCAAACAACTGGATTATTACTCGCGACTATATAGAACGGTGTGAATACCGTGATGTTTTGGGGGCTTTTTGCTACTTTCTCAGATTCCTACGCGTCTTGCCTCAATGGCATCGTAGGAGGGCACTGATCTATTACATAACCATGACGATAGAAAGAAAACCTGCCGGTGGCTAACAACCAGCAAGAATTCCAAGGACAGTTGTCATAGGACACTGGACAGTTTTGTGGAGTACCCTCAGCTAAGTCTACCATCTTGTCGAGTACAAAAGAAAAAGTGAAGTACAAAAATGTTGTAAACTACTTGCCCACGAAAAATTACCAAAATGCAAATCTCAAAATTTGGTGGGCCCGCTCGCTCGTTTCGATCCTAGCAGGACCTTTCTCAAAAGCAGACAAGATGAGGAAAATCTGACAGCACCGCTGACATCATGTAGTGTACATGTACATGTATCTGACAGGTAGATTTAATGCATGTCTTTATTTGATCATGCCTAGTCACATGGCATTACGTTTCACCTTTCAAAGAATGGTCCAACATGCACATGTACTGAGCATCTGTGTTACACATAATTGCTAAATTTCTCTGAGTGAAGCTCGGCCGACAATCTGATATGGGGAGGGAGGGGGGGGGGGGGCGTTTTTTAATCAAAGGCAGACAGGTGTGCAGCCATGTCGGCCCTCGTTAACAGCCTACCCATCCCTGGTGCCTCTTCGCATATACGCAAGCGCTGTGCACAACATCAATGATGGTTTTCACTGCTCGACGTAATAAGCACCGAACGTTCTAGCACTTTGCCTGATTGCCCAATGGGCAGCTCCGGCGGGATTCCAACCTGCGACTCCCACTTTCCAGTGCGGACGTCTCAACCGCTTGACCACCGAGCTGGTCGAGGTCGTGTGGTGGATTCGAATATTGTACAGTGGCGGGTACCACCGTTTTGCGTCGAGGAGAATCAAATTCGGTAAGGTTACCGGCTCTTTTCAGAGCCACACTCTTTCCCGAAAGAGAAGTGCTACATGGTTTCACCGCAAAACCTTCCACTTAATTCAATAAAGGGTTTTTGTCCTGCTTGACGTAATAATGGGCCGCTGTCTCAACACCCAGGGGCTTATTACGTCGAGCAGGGCAAACCCTCACTGAAGTACAATTCTCCTCCACGCAAAAACATCATGTAATACCTACGGCACATGACATGCACTGCGAGCCCGACGCGTACTCATCCATTTCACCCGGGGCACGACCAATCGTGGCGGCTGCAAACTAGCAAAGGGAACGCTGAATTTCCGCGCCCGCTCAGCCAAGGCCCCCGACCCAATCAACCTCCCTTCCAGTCCACCGGTGACCCCCAGCAGCAGGTGTCCATGCACAGGTACGCCAAGCAGGGAACCAGCAGCAATCGAGAGAATCGACTTGATCTCGGCCACGCTTGACAACACCCACTAGCCACTCGCCAGGTGTACATATACATGTAATAAGTGGACATGTATCTCTATTTCTCTGTGTCTCCCTCGGTTGGTGTATTATGTGTGTCTGTCTGTCCTTTTCTTTGTGTTTTTCTGTCTTCATGTCTCTTACATGTAGTTTCCTGTCTGTTTGTCTCTTTTTCACTCTCTCTCTCTGTCTGTCCGTCTGTCCCTTGCTCACTGTCTGTCTGTCTGTCTCTCACTGCCTGTGTCACTATCTCTCTGTTTCTATTTTTCTCTATGTTTATCGTCTATCTTGGTCTCTGTCAGTCTCTCTTTCTCTCTCTCTCTCTCTTTGTCTGTTTGTCTCAGGCTCTGTCTCATCTCTGCCCTGTCTCTCTGCCCCTCTCCGTCTGTCTGTCTGTCTGTATGTCTATCTCCCTCTCCCTCTCCCCTCTCCCTCCCTCTCTCCGTTTCTGTCTCATCATCTCTGCTCTGTCTCAATGCCTCTCCCTCTCCCTCAACCCCTCTCCCCTCTCCCTCTCTCCCCCTCTCCCCCACTCACCCTCCATCTCCCTCTCTTCCCTCTCTCTCTCCCTTCTCCCTCTCCCTCTCCCTCTCTCCTCCCTCTCTCTCCCCCTCTCCCCCTCCCTCTTTCCCTTCTCTCCCTCTCTCTCTCTCCCTCCCTCTCTCTCCCCCTCTCCCACTCTCTCCCCCTCTCCCTCTCCCTCTCTCTCCCTCTCCTCTCTCTCCCTCCCCCTCTCTCCTCTCTCTCCCTCTTCCTCCCTATCCCCCTCTCCCTCTCCGCCATCTCTCTCTCCCTCTTCCTCCCTATCCCCCTCTCCCTCTCCGCCATCTCTCTCTCCCTCTTCCTCCCTATCCCCCTCTCCCTCTCCCTCTCTCTCCCTCTCCCTCTCCCTCCATATCCCCCTCTCCCTCTCCCCCATCTCTCTCAGACTCAGTCCCATCATCTCAGCCCTGTCTCAATGTCTGTCCATCTCCCTCCTTGTCCTCACTCTTTGTCTCCTCTGGCCCTCAAGTGGGTGCTACCATAAAGATCCACGCACCTATATATCTATCAGTATCGGCCCTCTCATGGCCGAGATGCTAATGTGATAAGTGAGACGGTCCCAGCCACCGTGCAAACATGCGAACCTAACGAGTCACAACAAGTCCTCATACATCATCACCGCACACACACAAACCCACATAACAACATCCTATTACAAAGTCACTAGCACATGTACTCGTGAACCAGTCATAGGAGATTTCATGACAGCTCGGATGTCCGGAATAACCCCCCAAAAAGGAGATTTTCAAAAAAAATGGTGAAGAAAATGTTATCCGGTCCTTAGATACGGGCCTTCCCTAAACAATCAACTAGCCTGTACATAAAATTTGAAGGATTGTAGGGTGGAAGTAACAAGTGGAAGGTTTTGCAGTGACACAGAGTCACGCTCACTTTTGAGAAGGAGTGTATGGCACTGAAACGAGCCGGTACTCAACGTTTCGGGCAGTGTGTAGTCTGGCGACGGGCAGAGTACACACTCTAGTGCCTTGTGTCTTGTGCAGACCTAGTCCAATAGGGTAAACAGGTCTCCACAGGGAAATTGTAAAGGTTTAGAGGTCTCCACAAGGTTTTCACGAAACTGGTATTTGGAAATATCTCAAGAACTGGAAATTTGCAATGGGTAATCTGTCGCAAATTAATGATAAGGGACATCCGATACGATCCAAAGTTTCTACCCAGGAAAGTGAATGTGCACGAGAACAAAGCAAGGATACAAGAATGGGTGCGAGTGTTTGTGTGTGCATCAAGGACGTCTTACCTTGATCTGCTGGGACCGAGTCTTTTTGCATCCGGGGCTGGGCAGATGGATCTGTGGCATCATTTCCATATGCTGGAAATGGGGGGGGGGGACACAGAGGAGAACAAATTCAGAGGCTGA